>VRLP01003699.1:0-59985 GCA_009660295.1 Lophius piscatorius | reverse complement strand
GAAGAACCTCTCGTGATCACTGAGCATCACTGAGATTCAACCCGTCACAACGCAGCACTTTCCAATGCTAATAAATAATAATAATAATACATTCAATTTATAACGCACTTTACATTTGGATCAAATCTCAAAGTGCTACAAAGTAAAAGCAGATAAAAGCATCAATAAAAAAATTAAATAATAACTATATAAAAGCCTGACCAAAAAGCAGCAATGTTAATTAAGGTTATAGGTTCTGCTAAAAAGGAAAGTTTTAAGTCCTTTTATGCTGAGAGGCAAAGGAGTTCATCCTGAAAGATAGGATTTTTTTGACAGCGCTTGTGCAAAGTGGGCTTGAGCCAGAAGTGCACGGTGAAGAAACAGAGGAATGGACAGTTGCAGGTTCATTGTGGACAGGCAGTACTAGAGGCTGTATGGAGAACGGATATTTGAAGAGAGGTACGAGTTCTGAACTGCACAAGAGACCCATCATATCATTTCTACCATATTGATATTTCCCGGTCGTGTTTTGCTCAGATATTTCCTCTGGCAGTTCCACCTTCCCCCAACTTTGCAAATACGGGCAGAATCGAGACTGGAAACTCGATTCTGCTCATTAGTGTCTCTTTCAATATACCGGGATGCATCTATATTTTTTCTTTTAAAGACTAATAGTCTGTCTAGCATTTGCCAAGTGCATACTAGGATAGGCTCCCAGAACAGGAAGCTATGGACAACGTATGAATAATGACAAATGTTCAAACGGCTAAATCCTTGCTGGTTTCTTTGGCCCTGTCTAAGCCATTAATGGTTTATACGTTATGAGTAAAAGAGAAAATGTGTCACAACCACCATGTTTGGCATCTTGTCTGTGGTGCGTGGTGTGTGTTTGTGTGTTTGTGTACCAACCACTTGGTATTTAAGAGTCATTAAAAAAGGGTGTGAGGCAACCCTCCAGTGGTTTCTTGTCATTAATGAAGAACAGCAATGACAACTGCAAGAACACACAACTGTAAACAACAATAAGACACATGTGCACACATCTAATTACATGTATTGAAAGTCCTTGGCTCTTTGCTCCGTGTTTTTCTCAGCTACAAACACATTTCATTGTTTCCTCCACTTTACAGTCACATTAAGTGTGTTGAACTCATAAATACATCAAAACCCAGAGAAACATGCAATTCCACAAAATCAGCAGTGCATGTGTGAAGTCCTCTGGAGGGCTTCAAGGTCATGTGACAGGAAACAAAAAGCTGCTTAAATCTTGCGATGAATGAAGTGTAAATGTGTGTGTATTTAAAGTTTAGCATTATTTCTTGTAGTTTAGTTCCGTGCAGATTTTGCTATGTGATTAAAAAGCTCAGGATGTTAGACACGGTCATTGAGAACGGGCTGTGGATATAGGTGGGAGAAGGATGAGGAAGTTGGGTGACTAGCCGTTCAGTCACCCTCTTTACTTCCTGGGCCAACAACCCTAACAACTTCCGGGCGGGTATTCTTAAGAGGATGTTTTGTGTTCAGAGCCGCTCTGCACTTTGTCAAACACAGCTCTATCACTTCAAAAGCTTAGCCCCTGAACCGTTTGTTTACATGCTGCACAGCATTGATTGTACGGCAAACAGTCTGTAAGCTGGAGTGGAGTATACATAGCTCATGCAAGAACTCTGGACATCACTGTCAATTTGTTCTCTGCTCAAGGCTGTCATCTAGTGGCAATGAATCCAACGATGTTGAAACGGAGATGCACTTGAGTTGCTGTATCCTGAATTGTAACATCACAAGATTGCCGGACCTCTTCTCTGGCTGTCTCCCTTTCATTCCTCATTACTCACTTCTGCTTTATTGTGAGCATGGCTTGAGTTCTGCACATCTGAGTGAGAATGGGATTGTTGCTGTGATTTGTAGTGCCCAATTACTCTTCCTCTGCTGAGCTTCCCTCCTGGACATTGAGATAACAGCTCTCACCTTACATCCACAAACAACTGTGGGGGCTGCAGGGGGCTTCCCGGGATCGACCAGGGCAGCGCGTTGACCTTAGGCTAGGGGAGACAAACTGAGAATGGGCGGAGGACTCACAGGTTTCCAAACTCCCCTGGCTACAGACAGGTGCAGTACACCTGTGCCCCATATGGTCAATCACTCATGTGAGCGTGTGCAGAAAGCCTGGAAACTCCTGAACCCCAGCTGGGTGCTATGAGGTTTCTCTCTGGCATTCACACACTCTTACCACCGAGCCTCCTTAAAGACACACACCCTTCACATATGACCTCCTTTTGTCACCCTCTTAAATTCAGCGGATGCCAACCATAAGTCCATGAAAAAGGATCAGATGTCCGTTGCTGCTCAGGTCAAAAGGTGTACAATAACTTGACATCCATCAGACGCCTGATAGAAGAGCGGAGTATAGTTTTCATCAGATCTGATGGGGACATTGTATTATACTCTACCCCCCTTCATCTCTTCATTTTGATGAACACACTTATTCTCTTTCTTGCTAGATTTGCACCAGGTTTGTGTCTATGTTGTAAATGTACAAGTACAGCCTGCAGCCGTAGAGCTTAACCTACTATACAGACTGTAGAAAGCCCGCTTCACCCAAAACTAACAAAATCCACTCAGCAGCACTTGTTCACTACCCAACATGCTACATCTTAACTTTTTAATGAGTCCATACAAAAACTACAACATAGAAAGTTGTTGGCTGTATTTAATGTTTTATTTGTAAAGCGTGCATGGAAGCATTTGGGCTCTAATGCATACAATATTTGAACCGAAAGTACTTATTTTCTTAACTGGGCATACACTGTACGATTTTAGATTATGTTGTTTGATTCCAACTCACACTCTGCGAATAAATCCATCTGCAATGAGAAGCCAAAGCTCACGATTTGTGTACACACACTGTATGTTACGGTCAGTAAGCCACTATTTGATCAGGACAGGTAAGTGGCTAGGGCAGCGTGGACAGCAAAGCTGGTCCATTTAGCAGAGATAATTGGAGGTAAGCTAGTTACCGTTGACAATATAGAGTGTTTACTTTATAGCCAGCAATGTTCTGACCACTAAGGACCATTTTTTTGTCTTCCTTGATGTGCAGTTGCTACCAGCCTCAAGCTGCCCTTCCTACTTCATGACTCCCTTTAAAGTATTAGCCAGCTGTTGCGTCCCGTCACCATGGCAACGCATACACTCTGTGTGCCACTTTGAACAAGTGCACTGACAAAGATGCCGCTGACTTTGTGGAATTTTCTCGTGGATCTGCTTTAAATGTGTGAAAGCCTGACAATGGCTGACCTAAATTTATGAAATGTCAGAAATACAAAATACCTACTTACAAAATACAGAAATACAACCGAACATTCAAGGTGGTCGGCAGGCAGCAGATCTGTCCTCGCAGCCCCCCGTACACTGCGTCCCAAGGAACCCGTAATTCAGTCCATCTCTTAAAGGAATCGTGCGGCTCAAATATCGTGTAAAAAACTGGCTCAAATCGTACAGTGTATGCTCAGCTTTACGTAGATAGACTATAATCGAGCCTTTATATAAGATATACATCTTCTTCCAGTTTCATCAGTTGTGGATTACTGGGCAGGATCCAAGTGACGATAGAAAAAATGCACACAACTTCAATGGCTCCAAAAGCATCTGGCTTCAGGACTGATGGAGTCAGAGTTTCCTCATAACTGACAGTTTATGGGAAATCCATCAGAATGCATCAAATTTGGACTAAGTCTCACAAACAGACTTTTCCCAAAATCACTCCAGTTCTTCCTCGCACCAAAAATCAGGGGGATTTCTTGCTCAATGCAGGGGATTTGGGACTTTTCGGGAATATACCCTTGCTGTTTGGGATGAACGCATAAGCCTGGTTGATGTTAGCTGTCGAGTAATGGAGTGGATTTTTAGGTATATTACTTCTCTGGCCTCTAGAATATGTAAATATTGATGCATGGGCATGTTTTTGAGTTTCAATCTGAAAACAATGACTTTTAGATTTTGAGAGTAAGGACGTCTTTGCAGAGTGCAGGGATTTTGACTGTTCCTCTCCTTCAAACATTCATATTCTCATAGTGTATGTACTTGCTAATCCAGCAGACTGAAGGTCACTTTCAAACAGAGGGGAGTTTAATCAGGCGTCATCGTTCCAAACCAGTGGGTCTCACCTCCTACAGGGAGTTCCCCTTTGAGAAAAGGAGAAGCCTGTAGATGACAGAGGAGATAGGAGGAAAGGGCAGAGGTGAGGAGGCGATTAGGAGGCTAGGAGAAATGGAAAAGGAGAGGAAGGGTGTCATTTTTTTTTTTTTTTTAGCTAAAATATGAACAGAAGAGCAATAAAGTAGATTTGATATGAAAAGTATACATAGGAAGTTGAATATAGCATCAAAGGAAGAGGAATAATTTGGGAAATAATAAATAATGATGGAAAAGAAAACCCAACCAGCGGTTGATACGGGACTATTATTTACAGGTTGGGTCTCAATTTTATTGCCAATGAATTACACGAAACTACGAAATTACATGAAACAAAACCAGATCTCACACATGCACACAGACACACACACAAACAGAAGTTCTATGTCTGGACTACATTAGCTGGTGTAGAGAAGAACCTCCCCCCACCCCTCCTCCCTAATTACAGTCTGCATCCCTGGAGACCGAGGGCCCAGTTTATCACTATATTGTGGCAGAGAATACTCTTTTCAAACACGGTAACTGAGGGCTTGTAATGGAACTATTCCAAACACAAAAGACTTTTCTGTTGTGGCAAACACAATTCCCATTTACATGTGAGCAGCCAAGAATTATTGGGAGAGGGTAAGAAGTGACAAGTAAAGAGCGGCAAGGTCTCGAGGAATCATTTGATTTTGCTTGATGATAATAGACATGCGAAGCGCACTGTGGGAACCGTAAACAAAGCGCACCACAAATGATGGCGAGCTCGGTATCATGTAATGCTGGACTGGAACGCTGTCTCTGTGAAGCAGAGCGAATGTGGAAGTCTGGTGGAAAGGCAGAGGCCCAACTGATAAACAGAGCAAACGGGTAATGTACATAAAGGGCTGCTGCGTCGCTCTAGAGATGAATAATGAACCAAGCTTCCTGTAAACTGTGGTCGGAAAACAACAAAAGTTGCTGACTAACTGCAGCGGTGTATGGCGAGATGAGGACCCCCTGTCATTTAGGCGCTTGTCTGCACAGGGAGGCCTATCTCGCCTGAACATTCTCCCTTTGTCTGAAAAAAGCTGGACTCCATGACTCCATATGTATTTATGCATCAATCAGCCATAGCATTGAAACTCCTTGCCTCATGCGGTCGTCTCTGTTCTGCATTCAGGACGGCTCTGACCCTTCGAGGGTTGGACTCCACAAACCCTGCTGTGAGTTGTTTGTACCGCCCATATCCCACAGATGCTCAAATGGTTGAAGTTGCCTGAACCACGTTTGCAGGGTGACAGAGGAAAATATCCTGCTGAAAACAGAAACTGCCGTTCCGGAATCATTTCAATGATGGGTCGTACTCGCTGTGCAACGATGTTTAAGTAGTTGGAAAGTGTCAAGGTTCTTCCATTGACAGTCGCTGAATGTCTTTCCCAGCAGAACATTGCCTTCTTTCTCATAGTGCATCTATTCCCCAAGAAAGCAACACACATGAACTACATGAAAATGTGATTCACCAGACCAGGCCACCTTCTTCCATCACATTATGGTCATGTTCTGATGGCGACATGTCCACTGTTGATGCTTGTAGCAGTGGACAGAGACTCTGACCGCTCTGCAATTACGCAGTAAGCTGCACTGCAATGTGTTGTGACACCTTTTCATGACAACCACTATTTACTCTTTCAGCCGTTCACCCTAAAGAAGCTCCACTGTGGGATCAGAAAACACCAACTAGCCTTTGCTGCCAACCACTCTGCATCATTTATGTATTATGTCTTGTTAAGCCGCCTGCCAAAACTACTCCATTACTAAGACCTACAAAGATTTTGTAAATAAAAGAATCATGCTTTTAAACACAGCATGGTGGTGATGATGATGATGATAATGAAATGTCATTGTCTGCAGCCACAGAGGGGGATTCCAGAGGGGGATAACTACCCCATGAATTATTTATGTTCTTCTGAGTTAGTTTGAAATATACAAACAATATGCACGGTTGAGAATAATGACTGTAAAACCCCTCGCACGTTCTTATTCTTTTTAACAGAGCATGTATGGAAACCAGACAGAGGCTCCCTGAACGTCCGGAGTTCTGATTAACTGGAGATATTTCAAAAATGCAAGGTTAATTCTGCAGGTGGACCTGTGGCATTTATCGTCATCCTGTTTTCCTCGTTGCGAGTGAAGTTGTTCAGCAGATACTTATTAATGTGGAGGATACTAGCGCCAGATGAATGACAGACGGTGACATCGAATTACTTGAATACAACTTCAAGAGTGGGTCTATGGTCACACGTTAAGTCACGTTGATCAAACGAGATGTCACTGACCTCTGTTTATTTCACTGCTGAGGGAAGTGTTGTCACAGGGGCCACAAGACAGTGTACTTTCTAGTGCCGGCCCAAAGCCCGGATAAATTGGGACGGTGGTTTCAGAAAGGGTTTCCGATGTAAAATCTATGCCAGATCAATATGTGGAATGAGATGAAACGCTGTGGCAACCCCTAAAGGGGAACAGCCGAAAGAAGTCATTACCTTCAGCCGAAGGATTTTTTACATCAGTCACCTGCAAACTTTCAGAACCACTCTTTGGTTGTCTCGGGAGATTTGTGACCAGGGAAACGTTCAGGTTCTTCTCTGATGTTGGAGAGAAGCTCACGTTTCAAAAACTACACAAAACTGGAGATTTTTTTCATAAGTGACAGCACGTCCACAGAGTGTGATGTTTGAGAATTTCATTCAGCTAAATTATGTAATGAGAAGAAACAGAGTATTTTGATTTGTCAGGGAATTAAAGAACGCATCCAGTCAAGGTCTCTCAGTGCTCTCCCAACATAAATCTACGTCAACAATTTCAGCCTTAATATCAATGGGACAAATGAGAAAAGGGAAGCCCCATGTCTGCTTCAGACTCAGCAGGAGGGAGGAGAAACCTGTCAGCCAGCTGGTTAGGTTAACAGAGTTTAGGCAATTTTTGTCTTTATTTAACAAAACAAGATGCACTGGCATGAAAACAAACATCATTAAAATACAGAGAAATATTTTAAAAGTTCTAACAAATAATTCCGCTCAGTTTTCTTCCTCTTTGAATCCACAAACAACCAAGTCCTGATTCTGCGTGGCATGTTGTTGTCCTATGTTATAAAGGTTTTCCTCTGATTCTTCATCGCAGATAATCCGGTCTTTCATTCTCCGTTGACATCGGATTTGTTGTCCTCTTTACCACATCGCTTGTTTAGGCCACTGAAATACTTCTCTCTGAAGGCATTGTGTCCCTGGTAGGGGCTGAGGCAGCGGGCTGCAAGATAAGCCAGGCTATCTAGCTCCTGTAAAGAAAGAAGTATAGAGACAATCATAATGGATTTACTTCACTCGGCTACCTTATAGTGCAGCATGTTTCTCCAAAGCTAAGAAAAACTGAGCTTATTATGCCATGCACCCAAATGACACATATTGGAATACATGAGGCAATTTATTTAATTTCACCATGTACATTTTAAATAGAAAGAAAATAAGATTTTTACCGGCTTCCTGATAAATGTGTTAGATTAAAATGTACTATTTATTTAAGAAGGTTATTGGAAAAGTAGGAGAAATAAAAAGAGACAGCTACAAGTTCAGCTTTCCTCCCTTCTTCAGCAGAAGTATAAAGGTAATTCTAATATTTAAGTTGAAAAGACTACTTTTTCCAGTCAATGAACAAGTCCCTACAACACGTCAGTGTCATATTAGCATCAAAGGGTTTCTTATCCGTTTGTGGAACATGACTGGTGTACATTAACAATGTATAGGAACTGTTATGAACAACTCTCAGTCAAACAGTTTGTCTTGGCGGTAAGGTAGCCGCTGGTCAACCCAGGGATGCGGAGAGGAAGAGGAATAATGAGGTGGGCTGAGTTGAAAGTGATGACACCTATATGGGGCCTGTAATTTGTCAGAGACACCTCTCTTTTGCTTGCTCACGTTGCCGAGCAACCTGGAAACAACACTGAAAACGTAACCATGACCGTAAATTAATAAGGATAGGGAGACATGACTACAAACAACTGAAGGCTGTGGAAATAACCACTCGGCTTTTGCCAGCAACCAAATATGTGAAGAGTTACATGGATTTGGTATTAAAATGGACAAATAAGTAATTTATGGCCACCAAATACGTTATGTCACACCTCATAAATAAGAAAATGTGAGGTTTCAAAGAGATTTCCCTTCACCAGTTTACCAGGAAACATTTAGAGCAATTAGGCTGGTCAGTTTATTGTCAAAACAATGAAAACAGTGTGGACACGTGAACGCGTGCCAAAGACGTACACAACCTCAAGTGCTCTCACACACACTAAGCTGTGAACTCTGGTGACTGAGTGCACACAGGTGAAGACTTATTTCAACAGGAAAAATGCAGACTTCGGCTAGGATCAACCGAATGTGTGTGTGTGTGTGTGTGTGTGTGTGTGTGTGTGTGCGTGCGTGCGTGTGTGAGAGAGTGTGTGTGTCATGCAAGGGCATTTATGGGAACAATTTGGGGTTTTGAAATGGAATGTATGTCAGATCCAAAGATGGACTGTTTTCCATACGATGTGTGATTACGCCATTTAGGGCTCTGGTATAAAAGAAATGAGCCAATCATAGCCAGATGGTGAGGATTTAGCCCAAACAGACAGAGACACCATCACTGCCATTGGGATGACATGTAAGAAACACACACATAAGCTCTCCTCAAGAACATGACACATACTTCTGTGGTTACATACACAAACATTTCTAAGAGCTACATATAAAAAAAAACTTGAAAGAGCAGGCATACACATGCTTTCATTTTACTGAATCATATCTGTGTTGCTATTCATGCTCATACATCCAAAATTAGTAAACAAATTCTGAAGCCCACAGACTGGTAGTGTGCACGTGATGTTATTTATTACTGCACAACACCAACACATCACCTTCAGCTGAATTAAGATGATTAATACTGTATTTGAAGATATGACCAACCTTACAGCCGTACGCACCAAAAGAGAAGGGATCAAACTTTGATTAGTAAGCACTAGAACCGCACAACTCTGGCTAAAACGAGAATGAGGGAACTCAACTCTGGTACATGGGGTTAGCTCTCTGGCTTCTCAGCCCCCAAACCGTAGCTATGGACCTTTGGATAATATTACAGTAGTTGACTTAGCTTAGCTCTGGCTCGTGGTTGCTCCGGACCGACTTTGAAGCAGAGAGCGAGCACCTTATCTTTAACAATCAGAATAAATACACAGCCTTACTCCTGAGTGGCTTCCAGTGACAACCAAAAAACACAAACACCCGTAATCCCTCAAGTCTTCTCCCGCATGGAGGTACCCACAAATCCACCCTCTCAAAGAGCCGGGTCGAATCTAACAGATAAAAGGGCTTGAAACACGAGAGGATTCCACTTAATCTAGATTCATCCACTTATTAGTCTGTAGTCTAATGCAGAGCGAAGGACATACACCCATCAAATTTTAGACCCACATAGACCAAGGAAGAACTGGAGAGATTTTGGGAAAGGTCGGTTGTAAATTTATGACAAGAGGGGGAGCTTTATTATTTAATTTTTCAAGCCGTAATTTCTCAGCAGGTGTTTCGATTTAGTCCAAACTTGGTGCCCATGAATCTACTTGAGATCTATCTTGCATATATCACGTTTTACTCTACTAGTTCATGTTTTGCTCGCTGGGCTGACCTTTTTATTACAAAATATACTTCACATTTCATTTGATGAGTTCAATCGGGGGAACTTCTTGCACAACCCAGGGGATTGGGGACTTTTCGAGGGAAATATCCTTGCTGTGGTGGACGACAACGTTGGCCCAGTTGTCTTTTTCTCCGTATGTTCTCAATTCTTTATTGTTTATTTTTTGTTATTATAAACAAAAAGAAAATGGAACTGAGCACCGAACTGTTTGATATATTGTTTATCCTAAGCAACGCAGCTCAATAGAAAATATTTGAATAAAAGAGCCGGGCCCAGCTCGTAACAGCGAGTTGAACACACACTGTCCTCGAAGTTTAGGAAACGGGGACACGGATTTATGCACGCTTCCTTTTTGCCCTCATGTGACACTGGAGAGAACATTGTGGGGACGTTCAAGGTGAATTTCTACATCTGGAGTGCTGCTACTTTGGCAATTGCATGCAATGTCCCTGTTTTTGCGATTAATTCAACTTTAGTTTAGTCTGTTGGGCGAACAGTAAACAGAGAATATTTGCTATTTTTGTTGAACGATTTAATAATTAGCCAATTGTTGTTTATTGACTAATTGTTTTAGCCTCAGTCCAAACACAAGGAAGACATTTGCACACACCTCAGGCTCCTTGATCTTCTCCATGGTGATTAGACGCCGTGACGTATGACTGGAGAGCGTCTGCTCACAGTTGCTAATGAGCCTGAGACAGGGATGAAGCGGAACCATCTCCTCACGGTAACTGAAAAATAGACACTCACAGTTACACATGGATCTCAAAAACTAGCGAGACAGAAAAACAGAGTTAGATGAATGAATTTCCTCTATCTGGGTTTAATGCGTTTCCTCTCAACACACCTTCAGGGCTGCAGGAGAGGAATGTTAAGATTCGGCTTTGGATGCAGAGAGAGACCAATTCTCTGAATATCATTACCTACATTTTTTTATTTTTGCTCTTTAGGCCTTGTTCCATTTCTTGTCCAACCGTCAGATCGCTTAATGTGAAAACAGTGAAGTGTAACCACTGTTGGGGTTTTACTGAAAAAAAATAACTATGTCCTGACAGTTTGACGGCTGCTCTGTCTTTTTCTATTACTGTCTATGAATTGGTACGATGCAGCGAAAAAGTACTGGACCCCATCTGGATCTCCTCCGAGTCTTCTCTGCATCTCATACTAAACTGTGTCAGATCTTCTATTTTAAATTTGATGTAAAACAAAGGCAAACTGAGTAAACACAGGTTTTTAATTGATAAGGCAAAAAGGCTACCGAACACCTGAATCCCCAGCATGAAAGGACTTTCACCCCCTGGGCATAAAAGCTGTTTGTACCAACTGCAACTGCCGCCACCAAATACTGCCGATAACTGGAGATCAATCTCTGATTTCGATCTGATGGTGGAATTTTGTCCCACGTTTCTTTGCAGAAAACTGCTCTTTTCATGAACCGGCACATCATCTTAATGGGGTTCTGGTCCAAACTTTGACCGTGGACCACTCAAAACTTTAATTTTATTCCTTTTGAGCCATTCCCAGGTAGACTTACTCTTCTGCTTGGTGACATTGACTTGTTGCTGGACACAGTTGTGCTTTAGTTTAACTTCATAAACTAATGACATGAAATTCCCCGCCGGCAATTTCTGCTACAGAACCCAGTTAATTTCTCTCCATTATGGCAAGTCTCCCTGGCCCTGAAGCTGCGAAGCATCTCAGAAATATCACAGTGATACCTCCATGCATCAATGTAGGTATAATCTAGGTATACACAAAGCAGTAATAACATTATAAACACTTTATTAGATTCAATTTTCTTGATCTCATTACTAGGACCAGTTGACAGTGCCAGGAATCAGAACGCTAAGGTGCCTTTCGTCAACTTCTACTGTACTGCCCACCACCCGGCCCTACACCCAGGGCCTTCTGTGGGAGTGTGCTGGAGAAGTACAAAGTCCCTGAATATCAATAATGAGAGTTGTGTCAATATCATGTAAGGGTGAAAATGCCATCAGCTGCACAATGGCCATGGCTAATCATCCACTCTAAGCCAACCCCTTATATGCAGGTAGAATATTCTCAGTGGTTATCGCCACTATAAAATGTCCCAACATTTCCAAGAGACCTGCTTGAGTATCTGATGAATGATTGAATCCGAAATGTATTTGAGTTGGTGTTTTGTGTGTCCTTTGACCGTTCTATGACATTTAAGGTATTTTAGTTTTTGTGAAGGAGTGTGCCCTGGAATTTCATTGTGATTTTCAGGTCTGTTACCTGTCTGTAGTTGTTAGTACCTACCAAAGTGATTTAAGGCTCATTGATACATTTGGGGAGCGAGGACTAACTCATGTCATCCCACAGAAGAGCTGCTGTAGAAGGAACAAGCTAATGCTAGTTCTAAAGAAGTGTCAGAACACACGTGACATTGCAGAGCTATTTTGGCGGCAAAAGGGGACCAACCCAATGCAAGGCTGTTACTTTTCAAGTCATCGCAGATCAGTATAGTTTTAAGAAAGCAAATACTTTCACACAGGCCCAGTCGGTATTTGACAACATTTATGGCTCATTAAATACAATTTTAGGTGGGAGTCAAAAAACTATGATTGACACTTTTACAGAAAATGCTTTGGATGTCAGGTAGGACTGCTTGATTATGCTTAACTATTATGTAATTATGTAAAAATTATTATTATTAGAGATCGTGATCATTTAATTTGATAACTCATTGGCTTTGGAAAAGGAATGCATTTATTTAAATTTCCATATCTAAACAATTATAAACTTGATCATTTTCCTCTGATGGGATTCGTTGAATTTCCAACACAAGAAAAAACAAGATTGTGAAATGACTGTACCAAAATAATTTTGACCTTGAATGGTGACAAACAATGGTATGATGCTCACTGTGTTTAAATAAAAAACATCACTTATAACGCATAAAATATATTTTACAATTGTGTTTTTTGGCCCATCACACATAGGGCTCTCATTTGGGAGCATCAAACATCTGGTGTTGAAACAGCCGCCTCTAGTAAAAGAGAATCTTTTAAATGTCCATAAAATTAAACCAAAATGAAAAATGAGGATCTGAAAATGAAAACATGGATCATTTATTCTCATAACGCATATATCACCTTACTTCTGACAGAGGAGCCACTTCATTTCTACACTTCACATGTTTATGTTATTATAGGCACCGTTATGGATGTGATGACCGATATTCCATCATCTGTCATGATATGTTTTCTTCATTCATTTATTTTAATGGGAGAAAGGGAAGAGAGTTCACCGGGCCAAGCCTGGTCTAGACGCCGTCTTCTGCTGACAGGACCTGTGTCACCTGTCATCAAACCCACAAACACACACACAAAAGTCCTCCCCGTTCTTATGAAGCAGACACATTCCCGCTGCTTCTAACACAGCCATGGCTGCAGATACACACATATGTGGGGGCGACAGAAACTTGATATCTCCCCTGTTGAGCCCCAGATTAGGCCCAGGAGACAGGCTTTGTCTGGGCTTACACACACAGACATGCATACCCAAAAACACATATGCGGTGGTACACGCAAAAACACACACAGACACAGGTCAGCTTGCAGACCACAAAGACATATAGTTCACATATCTGACTCGACTGGCCTCGGACATTTATTTTGGCACGGCGCTCTGACAGACACAGAGTCAAGCACCAGTAGATGAGTAGCAAAGACAAATGCGAGAACATGATGACATACATGTATGCATGGACTCATACAAGGGACCACACACATTCGTGCATGTGTACAGATCCGCGCACACGCCCAAACCTAAATGTACAGTTTTGCAAGGTGTGTTTGAACATGTGGTATTTTTTCTCCCTCACAAATGTTCATGTATACGCATACTAAAAACCGGAGGATGCCCAATGATCTCATCTCCTGCCCAGCCTTATAGTCAGTGACCAGAAAGAGCTCCAGCTCTGCAGGGGGTTTTCTTCCCTTAACGCCTGTTTCTGCCACTGTCAGTTGTGGCTCATATCCTTACAATAAAACATCTGCTCTACGAGGCAGATCTTCAATTTCTGCTGAATGCACAGAGCATTTAACAATGCACCAGTGTGTTTCAGAGGAGTTGCCTTAAAGAGACGGCGTACGGAGGGGCTGTCAGTTGTGGTTTAGTGTAGCTAAGCTGTTTGGGCAGGAAAACCTCAGGCCGCCTGTATACAATGCTGTAAAACACTGTCATTCATGTAGGTGGTTACTCGTGTAGGACAATATTTTATAAAAGTGGGAAATGAATAATGCCACAAGGGAAATGCTGGATAGTTGAATAGTGGACATGTGTGGTGGGAGAGGCTTTCGTGTGCCACTATATTGGACTTAAACTAGTGGTGCTACAAAGAAACGTGCGTTTTTAAAAGCATTTAGTAGCTCATTAAATCATTATTCTAAATTGATTCCTAAACAGACATATGCTACTCTCTGCGTTTATATTTACACCATCCTACATTATTTGTCAAATGTAATCATCATGACTTCATGATAACCATTTGTTTCACATTGTTTGGTTGTATTCATAAAGGTTGCTTTCACACCTGAAAGTCCGGACCCAGGTTCAAACAAAGATTCGGGTTTTTGTTACATTGTATAGTTTTGATTCTGTTAGACTTGGTTTCACTTTGCAGTTTTCATGACAGACCTAAATCCTGTCGGCATTACCTGAAGCATCCCTCTATACTTGATCACTGAGTGACTTGCAGACTGGGGTTCATCTGACCTCAGTGCATTGTGAATCCAGCGAATGGGCTCCCATTTTATGGATAGCAATTGATGACCAGATGAATGTCATTGCCTCTATACCAACTTCACTGACAATGTGCCCGGTGCATCATTAGATGTCTTTGATTAGAAGCTGGAACAGACTCCAACACCTTAAAGGATGAGCTGGAGGGACGACTGGCCAGGATCCATCCCAGGTAATCTTAAAAAATAAAATTGTTCTTCTTTTTTATAAATGCTCTGCTGTTTTTGTTGTCATCTCACATCTTTGTATCTGCCGCAGCAGTTTCTTAACCTTATTTATATTATATATAATCTCATATCCTTAATGACTAATGTCATTACTCTCATCTCTCTGTTTCATTCTTGTAGAAAATAAATTAAAGAACATTGTAGTGTTCTTTAATAAGTTATGATCATAACTTATTAGTTATAGTCATAACTTATTAAATTACCAAGTCATTTAATAAGTTTATGGCATTATTAAATTACATTGTCCGACTCTGTTGGACCACATCACTATTAAATACCTGGTCGCTTCCTGTTGCCCAAGTCATTTTTTAACATATTCCTTCTTGGTTCGTTTCTCTTTTTTATATTTATTGGCGATGGCAGCCGGCTGTAACTTTGTTTAATTGGTCTGAATTTCTGGACCATCCAAAAAGGCTTTCATAATGCAAACAAACCTTGGTAGAAAACCATCTCCTTAAGTCAGACAAAACTCTGGCTGTTTGATGCAGACGTTGGTCCGCAAGAGGTTTCACACTTTTTGGTCAATTTTGGTCTGGAACAAACTGAAAGGTCTGAAAATCGGGATCAAACAAAGTACGTAGAAAAGCAGCCTGAATCATTAAAATATATAAATACTGTAGGCTGTGCTCATGATCACCTTGCACTGTGCAGTTCTAGTTTATGGTATGAGCCTGCCCCCTATTGACAAAACTTGTTACTTGGATAAAAGTTCCAATTGCACAATTAAAGTTCTTAATCTAAGCTTGTAAGGATCCCGATTCAATAAATCTATACATCTCCAGACACCAACGCATGTTTTGAACAGCAGTAAATAATTAGCAGTAAATAAGTGACATGTGCCCATCTGTTCATAAAACAGAAACCACTAAGCTTTAACCGATTACGAAAAACTACGGTTAGATCCTAAACTGTCTCTTGATGCAGGTAGATTGTGATGGTGGACTGCAGCAGCAGGTCCATCATTTTACAAACCTTTACATGATTGGTGAATTCCACCATATAATAAGGCTTTTTACTCACTCTTGTCTGTACACAGGCAGCCAATAGACCAGCCTCCCAGCCATGACCAGATGGTGGGCGGAGAAGTTCAACAGATCTGTAAAGATGTCACTCAGGTGGTACGCTTGTGAGACAGAGACGTGGGACTCTACGTAGCTGGGCAGAAGAATCAAATCAACACAAGCAGCCTTAGACCAGAGAAACAAAATATATCAAACAAAACTTTTCAAATTATTAAGGCACTCGGTAAAGCGTGTACCTCTGCCAAAGTCCAACATTTGCCTTTAATTCAACCAAACTGTATTGAAAAATCAAACTCTCAACCACTAAACATAATTTTAAGGTTAATAAAGTATTAATACCCGACAATTTAAAACTAGTAGATTCATACTTCTGTCACCAATTTTCACACTTAAATATGCCTGGTTTGTATTCTTCCAAAAGAAAATGTTATGTAATTGTTAGAGAAAGTGAATTAAAATCCTAGATCTACCTCTTTATCTGGATCCACACCAAAATGTAATGGGCTCATTATAGTTCAAGTTTTATCATACCATTTAAAATTATGCATGGGAAGGTCTAAAAGTAATCACAAGCTCTGATGGAAATTCAGTGACAGAACAAGGAATGATCAAATGCCATGAAGACTGCCAAACAAAGATTCTTCCTGATGACCACCTCATCAAGTAGAAAGGGTGTAAAATAACCTGCTGGAGTGGCTGGATAGAATGAAAATCTGCAGACTGCAGGCTGCCCAGGATAACCTGCTCTTGAGTTGAATGTGTCTTACTGCTCTACAACGTTAGGTCTATCAGTCAATCAACTTACCAGCCATTAGGAGGTTTAGTAATGTCTTTTTGGGAACCCGTTCTCCTAGTGGATTCGCGGATACCGTACGGAGCTGGCGTCAAAGGGAAGAGAGAATAATCATTATGAAAAAGCTTTTGCGGCATTCATCACAAATCTTCAGACTCGGCAGGCCTCATGTGATAATAGCGACCCGTTAAGAGTAAACTAAAGACCTACGATCAGTGATGATGGCATCAAACAGAGGAGTCTTCCTCCACACAGGCTTGGAAGCATCAGACACCATGACATCTAAATACATATCTTCTTTTCCATACTGCCGCAGGTTGGCTCTGATATTCTCATCCGGTCCTCGCCATTTCTGGTTTTTACGGCTCGACCTACCTAAAAGACAGAGGTACTTTCAGGAAATTTGAATTGAATCTGAAATTGAAGGCAGTCAATGCCATTGGGTGCATTCTCCACACAGACATGACCTGAAGCAATAGTTGAACCAAATATAACAAAAAAAAAAGTTGAATCCAACGATATGTTACTACAGGGGATTTGTCCCAGAAGATGATTACCTTTGCCATGGATAGTATTGTAATCAATATCTGCTCCACAGACGTAGGCTCTAAACTGAGAACAGGCTACCAAAAGACTCCCTGAAACACATTAAGACACAGATCAACTGACACAGATTCCCCCAAATGCATCGTGTTTGTGAGAATGAGGGTCAGGATTATCTCACCTGTGCCAACAAATGGGTCAAAGACAAGGTCATTCTCTTTAACCTTTGCGTGGTTTGCCATAATGAATGACAGACCAGATTCCATGCTGGTGTTTCCTATGAAGTGTCTGTTCTTCACACTGTGAGAGCGAATCAGTTCACGCTGCCCATCTACTATCTGTTGCAGAAGAGCGTAAAGATAAAAAAAGGTGTAGTTGCAGATCCTTCCTTATTTGTCCAATGTAAAAAACAAAACAAATGTATCTCACCCATCGGCCAAAATAGATGTAGTCTGGGTGCTCTGGGATGTTGTTGGGGTCGGTGCCATAATCTTCCAACAAACAGAAGGTGTGCTGAGGGCTCTTCAGGCTCACTGTGCCTTCAAATGGAAGATAATCCATGGCCTGTTGCAAGAATACAAAACAATAAAAATGCATAAACACTACATACGATTTTATTTTAACGCTAACATAAAAATACTCACATCATACTCTGAACTTACAAGGAATGAAGAAGAGAAAAAACTAGGGTTGCAACAATGAGAGAACAAATGAAATTATCTCGAACAAGAAAGGAAATATGCATGAGGAATATCCTTTTGCTTTATTTAAAGTGAGAAAGAAATATTATGAAGATAAAGAACGGGTAGGTAAAATGCTTGTTTATCAGTAGACCAAACTTAAACATAAACACCTGATGACAACTTTAAGGATAGTATTGGTGAAGATAAAACATAAATATAAAATGCTCATAGCTATTAATAAATCAGAGGATAAAGTTGAACAGCAATAATTGAGATTTTTTCAAACATACATTTGCAAAAATTTGAAGCACCTACCTATATCTCAAAGGTAGAGATTCAGAACACTATTAAATTGTATCAAATGGTAGGTCTGCAGTTAGTGATAGTTTCACCACGAAATCTTATAATCGAAAAAGACATCATTCCACTGTTATTTTATTCATATGAGCTTATAAAAAAGCAAACAATATGGACACCCACCACATTATTGCTCCCAAAACCTGGCAAGGACCACCTGAATGTAAACAACTACAGACTTTATGACTTTGATAAGGATTCAAAACGTCTGGCACAAAAAAATCGATTAAGGAGTAAAAAAAAAGAAAAGAAGAAAAGGATGTATCAAATTCAATTCATTTGGATTCTATTGGTTAGAGAGGTTTCACTGGATGCTAAGGAAGCATCCAGGGAAACCTCAAAAACTGAATAGAATAGCCATATCTATTATACACTTGTTCCAGATATATCTTTGGTTCAAGGTGCTTATGATGGATCGTAACACTGCATCATTAACCAGTGTCATCAGTTAAAATGCAATAGCAATAATGAAATTCTTTTAGGAGGGATACTGTATTACCCCACTTGCCCCCCATTCCCAACCTTACACCCCAAAATGTCATTGGTGTTTGGTTGTTCTGTACTTGTGTTAGTTCTCTGCTTGTAAGTACATCTTATATGAAAATTACAATATTAAAAATAAATGAATAGATACTCACATCAATCCTTTTAATCCTGTCGGAAAACTCTAGAGTCTTGTTAAATGTGTAGACATTAATTCTGTAGGTGGAATCTTTGCTCATGAATGGTAACTGGAGAGGAAGACCACAAACAGAATGTAAAGGTGAGTTTTTACTCTGTATTTTTCCTAAGGACAGTTTTCCTAAGTTTCAGGAATTAGTCTGAGTGAAACAATAGCCAATAAGTCACACTATCACAAACCATATTCTCTGATGGGTAGTTCAATAGGGATGCTCTGAGCTCACTGTGTGTTTTTCCATGGCCCCATAGTTCAAAAGCAGACCTGAAATTGTAATGCAATTTAAGCTACAGTACATCTCAACTACTCTAGTACTAGTAGTACTCTACTACTAGGATAAGACTGTTGGCGATATGTACTTTTTCACGAGTGGGGTCACCTCCATCATTACATTCCATCACTCACTTTTCCACAAAGCTTCAACACTCACTTTGCACAAACAGATCGGGCCATAATGCCATGGACATCTTCCTCAGACAAACCATCTAGACCCCAGAAAGGAGACTAGAGAGAAAAATCACAATGGGGAGGAAATTTGGGTAATACAGGTGAAGTGGACATAATACTTCTGATGTGGCAGCAGCCAAAAAAATGGCATAAGGTACATATTGTGCAAACCTTTTCTTTGAAGTTTCCATCAGGCTGGAAAGGTTTTCCCATGAGACACAGCAAAGCTTTAATCTCCTGCAAGAATATGCACAGACTTCATAAATGCTGGTGATGAAAAAGTAAGTAAGAAAGAAAGAGGGAGGGAAGGAAGGAAGGAGGGAACGCAGGAAGGAACAAACTATATTTATCCCCTCAGGGAAAATGTGGTTGTTACAGCAACCCCAAAACATTAGAGAGGTGACAGTGGCAATAAGAATATAAATATATGATATAAAGCGTAAATAGACAGGATACACAAACATTTTTAGATTAAGAGGGACACACATGTATTGTATATGAGGTTCATTTATAGATATATGGTATTATGTAATGTTTGTCCAAGAACAAATATATGTTGTGGTCAAGTCTATTAGTGTGCAGCTGTTTTTCACAGGAAAAGTAAAACGTGAAGTGATCTTTTAATTATCCTTGTATGGGTACAGGATTTCCCAGGAGCACAGAGTACATTTACTAACACGCAAAGAAATGTACTTCTGTTTGAACAAATGTGCATCGTTGTTGATTAAGTCTAATGTCCAAAGGAGCAGGTGAGATAACTCGGTCCTACCTACAGGGTAATTTACAGATGTGTATATATGTATGATTAAAACTAGACTAGATATCTTATACATGTTGAATTATACAGGCAGACGACAAGTCGAGATTTGTTCTCATTAGTTATTATTATGTAAGATAAAAACTAGGATTCTATATGTAAAGCACAGCCTGAATGTAATCAGACCATCACAGCAGATTTCTGAACTTTTGAAATGAGCGATTAGCTCTAATGTAATGCCCAGCTCAAAACCCGCTGTCAACCCAACTCAGACGTTTACGCAAATAAAAAAAACACACACAAAAAGATTTATATAAACTTTCTGCAATTAAACAAAGAAATCGTACCGGCAACCTGAACTCCAAATTGTCCTGGGCGAGATGAAATAGGTACTGAAGACATGATCGCTTGATGGTGGTAGCCATTTTTTTTGTCGCAAATTCAAAACACATCCGTGTTGAAACCCAAGGCTCTGACACACAGTTCCGCCTGGAGAGAAAATTACCATAAATGGAAAATAATTTTCACGTTCTTCGTTAATTTTGTAGAAATAAAAAGCAAGAAATCTAATATTCCATCATTTAATTAATGCATTATATATATATATCTACAGGCAGATGAACAAAATTAGACATTTAATACCATTTTGGTCACACGATCCAATATTATTATCTATGTTGTTCGTTTGTTTATTGTTCTTGTTAAAAAAAATAATTACGTGTCAAGATTATTCTGAAATAATAATTACTTAGTAATTAACTATATAAATACTTAAAAGATACTTTCAGTTTGCGATACCTCACTATTCTGCACTTGCGTGACTGGATAAAGTCCTTTCAGAGCTGTAATCTACTTTCCTTTGACAGCGCTTTGACTCCCTGTCTGATCAGTGATTGGCTGACCGGACCGTCTCTGTCAGATGATTGGTTGACAGAGATGTTCATCAGCGATTTTTCTCTGTTCAGCAGCGCTGTTAGTCTTTTTGACAACTGGTCAGTTATATTTCAACCTACTGGTCCGTTTGCACTTTTATTACATCGAAACCTTATTGCAGGCTTAGTGAAGATCGGGTGAGAGTTATAACACGTAAGTTGTATCATGCTGTTTGATGATTGTCTGCCTCAAATCTGTCAAGGTTGTGAACTTAGTTATTTTGCATATCAGGATATTCACTTTTAGATTTTATGTTGACCTAAGGCAATTATCTAACTCTTTGTCATCATATCTACGTTTTTTTGAGGGGGGCTAGGTTTCCAGTTTAGTTTGTTGTCCAGACTGTGGGCTGAAACTGAAAAGCATCACTGAACAGTTAATCATAGATTCATATGCAGATGTTCACAACTGAATCACAAATTACACTGACTTGTATATACAAGATAACAATAACAAATAGGTGAAATATAATGTCAGGCTAAAAATACAGCAATTATTTAGATGATATTGTTTTAATGAAACAGTTTATAATCCAGTAATACTCTGTAATCCTGTGTGCCGAAATGACCAGTTATTGCTGTGTAATGTTTATCGCAGGGTCGGTGATGGGGACACACATCCAGAGAAGCAGACTCATGGAGGCTGAAGATAACGTTCCTGGTCCTGCTCAGTTAGATGACGATGCTGCAGTGTGCAGTGCTTCTGTTAAAGGCTTGAAAGAGAACTGGCAGAAGTGGTCCAGTGAGCACCAGGGGTACCAGAAGCACAACCCCTTCAGTCATGACAATCAGCCTAGTGTGGTGGTCCCTCTGAGGGGACAGGATGACTACGGAAGGCCGCTGCAGGGTTCTTTGACAGAGCAGCGTGGGAAGGACGCTCACACGCATATCAGCAGAGAGGTTCAGGAACTGTGTGAGGTGATAAGGAACATTGGAGTGCATAGATATACAAACAGGGAAGGAGGCAGCAGCAAAGTGGAAGTGATCACCGTCGAATTTGGGAAACTGTTTGATCATTATGTGACCATCTCCAACAAACTGGTGGGGATTCTTCTACGAGCGAGGAAGCAGAGCCTGGTTGAGTTTGAGGGGGAGATGTTGTGGCAAGGGCAGGATGACCATGTAGTTATCACATTTATGCAGTGACTTGAAACTTGTATTTGCATATTATACCATAATTCATGTCAGATGCAGTGGATAGTATAGAACCACATTATGGCTCCACCCAATTTAAAAATTTAAATACCAGAGGGCTTTATTCATGTAACAGCACTTTTATATACAAAAAAATAACCTGTACATCTTTTGTTAAGAAAAAGTCACATTAGCCAATCACCCAACAGCAAAATTAACATCAGACATAAACTGTCAAAAGTGCTGAGACGTGTTTAAAAAGAATTTAAATATCTTACAGAACTGGGATAGCATAAGTTAATACACTTTTTAAATGGCATTAGCATTAAATATGCTTTTTTTTTTTAAATAATTTAATGGCACTCAAAAAAGGTCTAACCATTTGCTCCTCAAGTTCAGTTGCCTCAGTCAAAAAATAAGAAAATATATTAAGAAATCACATCATAATACCGTATTGCAAACAGAAAGAGCTGCTGTGCGGCTGAATTTGGACATGGTATTTGTCTGACATGCTCACAAGAAAATCCACAGAGATCAGGAAATAATTTTAATTGAATTTTTATTAGAGGAAAAGAAGATTGTAGTTTGTGCAAATTAATATAAGACAATCAGATTTATCGAAGTGATGAAAAGTCAGGTTTCAAAAGAAAATACAGCAATTAGCTCACCCTCACTCCAAAATCAGCAGGTGACTATGATACCTCGACATCCTCACCAATATTGATATCTTCATAAATATGATAAGACCATAATGTTATCCATTTAACAAACAACAAAATATAACACAAACCTTTATATAACTACAAAATGCATTTGTATATTCATTTCTTGCATTTAAGTAAGATTGGTGAGAAATAAATTCCAATATTGCTTCACAATGTTGGAAAGTAGAGATGTGAGCTAGTCAGACTGGTTAATGAGACTGAAGCGAAGACAACCTGAGGCTGCCTCTGAAAGACAATATGATACAAGATGAACTTGATCACACTTGGCTTGAGTGCCTCAGGGGAATTCGTACAAGTGTGCTTCATAATTTAGTAAAAGTCATTTCCGGTGGACCAAATGTATGCCTTAACACAGTCAGAAAGTTGTACAATGAAGAGAAACGTTGCTTCGAGTGTGAGAACTGCACAGTTTAACGACGCACTAACTAAATTTATGCCCTTATTTCTGCTGCTATTATAAGTAAAGGCCATGTAAACTAAAATATATTTTTTATGAAAAGTTGCTTCTAGTATTGTAATTAAGAGAAAGTCCAGCCTGTGTCACTGTTGATGCTTTGTAAAATGTAAACACTGACTGGTGAAGTTAAACTAATGATTAGGTGATAGTGTAACGCAATATCTAGGACACACAACACTAGGAACACACTGAGGAGGAGCAGCAATGTATTATTTATTATAAATTAAATCTTAATGTGCAAACGCTTGAGTACAGTACAGACAGCAGGATTATTTTTTTCACAGTCCTTAATATGCATTAGTATAATAAGGCAAATGTATACATTTCCTGATCCATTCTATATACTTTAAAACAGTCCTGAGACAGTACATCAAGAATAATTAAACATATATAACCAAACATACAATATATTTCACAAAGCTGAAGAACACATGGTTCATAGAGCTGACCACTATCTTATGTCAATATGGTAATTCTACATTCATTTCTCTTACTGAGGTTTACTTACTTTAATTTATGCATGCATAATATCAGCTCTGCAGAACACCGAGATAATCCTATATGTCAATAAATGGAACAGCTTTGAAATTCATTATCAATTTTTGGTCATTCCTGGCAGCTTACTGTTAAATTCAGTAAAGACGGAATGACATCTTTGGTGATTATCAGATTGAATCAATGGGTTTATTACTTGGTCCATAAAGTACATACATTTTATTACAGCATATTCTGTAAAAACAATCAAACACCTACGGCTCTGGAATATTTGCGTGACATGTTTCATGTAGCACAACAAAACATTTGGCTTCCAGTCTAAAAAGGTTTGGTAGTAAAAACTAAACCTACAAATGTCACCAGTTTAAAAAGGCATAATTATGGTGGAGGTTTTAGTCCCTTCATCAAGGTAAAGTAAAAAGTGGATCAATAGAGATCAGTTGGTCTCTCCTTTAGAGTTGAGAAGCTCTATCAGTTGGTCTGCCTGCAACAAAAACAACTAAAATTAACACGGCAACATCTTGATGGCATATCCTTAACATTCCACCTGGAGGTGCGGTCGCACCACAGAGTCACAGAAAAGTACTGAAGGGAATGAGATTCAGGTGTTGACTACGTTTATCTACGCAAATGTTTTGATGTTTCTTTGTTAAAACGTTTGTTCCGTTATCTCAGTTCAACAGAGAACACCAGTATGTTTTACAAACCGTTGACATAACACCAATCAGCCAAATCATTAATCTCAGTTAATGGTTCTATTGTTGTGGCTGATTAGTGTACAGTACAATGTCCTTTGGTCTGTTTCTTTTATAATGCTATTTTTACGTTGTACATTCCTTATGCAGCAGGAGGACAGAGCCTCCCTTTTATTTTTTTATTTTGCACTGAATTACTGATGGGTGGACGTGTGAAACACAAATTTGTTTTATCTGAAGCATAAAAATGCCAGAGGAATCTTGAATCTTCTCATAACCCCTTGAATACTTTCAACTTTTCTAAGAAACACTGAACACATGCCTCCAGTCCATTACTTTGGCCCAGATGGTGCCACACATACTGTATTTAGCATGCATCTTTAACAATCGTTAAAATAGGCACAGTTCTATTGACAAATAATTAGAGGGGGGCTTACTGTGATGAACCAATAGGAGTTGAGTCTGTAGAAGAGACGGGAAATGAACCCCATTTGACTTGCAGGTGCCAGGACATGAAGGTGGAGGTGTCCGACAGAGCAGAACGGGGGGCAATGAAAACCAAACCTGTAGGCGAAGAAAAAGCCCTTTAGTCTCACTGCGGCACAGGTATGATGGCGTAGAGCTGTTCCAGTTACAAAGTGATAAGTATCCGATCAATACTTAACAATCAGTCAATAACAATGATACAAAAAATTCATGATTGTCTCCTCCAGGTTCAATTAGTTTACGAGCTACTGTTCACTTGCTAAACACATTTCAGTTTACTCTAGATTAAAAGTTACAGGAGAAAATGGGAGGATGTGTACTGATACTAGATAAACATTGTGTTGCTTAACAGGGTAACTTCTTATCAAAACAACAATTTACCTTGGAATAAGGTGTCAGTTACGATTTGTAAACAGGGAACCTTGAACTGTGAAGAATGTTATCACGTTTCAAAAGCTGCTTAAAGCAAAAATGTTTGGAAATGCTCACTTTGCAGGGGTCACCGTATAATATAACCATTATATTCTAGGTTCCCTGCTGGCTGTGTGAGGAGTAGAAGTTCACCGATTGATCGGCCGGGAGGCCTAGTTCATGAAATCTGCAATCGGCCCATTAGCCTCACTCAGCCAATTCCATGTCAAATATGAGCATAAGCAAGCATGAGCTACCACGGCTTCAAACATCTTGCAAGTAAACCACAAAAAACAAAGTTTGCAGTTTGTTGGACCAGTAAAACCAAAATTAGCTGAGGAGGAACCGCAAAAATGTTTGGCCCAACAAACCTAATCAGACACTTCAAACCTAATCACCCCCAGGAACATAGTAAGTTTCAAGAAGCAAATGTTGGCAGTGTAGCTATATTGTGGCTAAAACTAGCGACAGCACAGAGCCAATCACGAGCGCTTAAATCCTGGAAAATAGCCAACATATGACATATAATGAACTGAAAGAGGCTTACAAAGTTTCATGTCATACAATTATGACATGAAACTCATAATTGAGTTTCATGCAGGCAGGGAGGAGGATATATACAGAATACACAAAGCCGGCCGGCCTTACTTCTACTGTAATCTTTCAAAAAAAAAAAAAAAAAAACTTAAAATACACTTCTCATTATGGTTTTAAAACTCAAGAAAAAGAAATATCGGAATCGGCAAGGATTGGGTATCTTGGCCGGTCAGTGACCGGTCAAGATACCGGTCACTGAAAATTGCAATCGGTGCATCTCTAGTAAGGAACTGTAAACTACAAAATGTATCCCTGAGTTAAACCCACCTGACGTCACTGAGATCCGTTACGTTGTTTTTACGGAGGATCTCCTTTCCTGTTTCGACCATCCGCTCAACTAGTTATGACAACAGAAAGATATGTTCATTTATATTAAAAAAAATAATAGTTTGTCATCGAAAACAGCTTCATCTTTACAGTTTTTAAAAATAACCACCAATATACACTGATCTGCCACAACATTATAACCACCACTGACAGTTGAAGTCAGTAGAACACTGATTATCTCATTACAATGGCATATGTCAGTGGGTGGAACATTTTAGGCATCCAGTTAACATTTTGTGCTGAAGTCCATGTTTTAAAACCAGGAGAAAATGTGCGGGTGTATGGATCTGAGATACTGACAACAACCACTTGCGATGCTCTGGTTTTCAGAACATCTCCAAAACTGCAGGACATGCTGGGTGTTTCGGGTCTGCCGTGGTTAAATGTATTTTCTAAACAGTTCTAGGGAAGGATAACTGGTGAATCGGGTAAGAGTCATGAAAGACCAAGGTTTGAGAGGCTAGTCAGTGTTGTCCGATCCCACAAAAAGCATCACAGTGCTGTATTTATATCATTAAGCGGACCCACACAATATTTGGCAGTTGGTTTTAATGTTATGGCTAATTGATACATGATATTCAGTTACCCAATAATTGACAAAAAAGCAAGCCAAAGGCCATAAGCTTCAACAACTACAACACGCTGTTGTGCATGTCGGTTATTAAACAACTTGGAGTCCTTCGCCGGCCCCGTTACATTCACAGAAGTTGATGTTCTAAATTAGTTTAGTCCCGCTCCGATAACTCCACCCGTCCTTTTGGTCTGACATGCGCACCGTCACGTCTCAGAGTGTCATCAGAATGCTGTCGCTCTTCCCACTAGTGGCACTGGAGTTTCCTCCATAAAGTTACTCACTGTGCGGGTTAGAAAACGTGGAGTGTATTTCAGTCTTCCTCGGCCAATACAGAGACTCACTGTTCCATCTAGTATTAAAATTTAACTCTTTAATACACAATCTCTCACAAAAATATCATGCCTCATACATGACCATATCCTGGAGAACTGTCTGGATGTTATGTGCCTTACAGAAACTGGGCAACAGCCAGATGATTTTTGAACGAGAACTGTCCCACCGGTTACTGTTAGCTCCAGAAAGCCTGCAGCACTGGTCGTGGTGGTTGTCTGTTTGTCATCTACCGCAGTATGCATTTTCTAACGCAACATTAGTAAGAATGCGTGTCATTAACCCTTACCCAAAGGCACATGTTCTTTACCGAGTGATTTACAGTTCCCAATATGTTTGGTTGGGACGACCAGATAATGGTGGGGAGCTCCAGGTCGGATGTCTCTAAAACATGAGATCTCCTCATCCTACGGGAGAAAAAAATCCAGTTAAGTCAAATTACAGAAACTTCAAGACTGGGTGCAGAAAAGGAGACAGATCAAACTCGTTTTTAAATAAATATTAATGTATTTGATACTGTTTGAACTACAGAATTTGTCAAATTACTTAAGGCTATTTTCATCACATTTTCTTCAGCAGTGGTATATAAACTAGAACCCCCAGTGGGGTTTGATTTGAAATAAATATGAATTAATGACTGTAAGGTCAATCATGAGCTACATTAAACAACACTAAGATTATGTCTGCCTACGTTATGTATATAAGAGGGAAAGATGAGGGGGGGGCAATAGTCATTGACCAATTTATAACACTAAATGCTAAAGGAAAATTTGGAAGTGGAATCACATTAGTTAATAGTCAGTTATATAACATTAACTGCAAAGCTAACTGTGCTACATGTACACTATGCAAATGAAAAAATGCTAAGACTAGATAGCAGGGACTCGAGTATTGATTAAAAGATACTCACAGATTGAAGAAGCTCCGTGTCTATATCCTTGTTTACTATTTTACAGAAAATACACTTCTTGTCATATCCTTTGACAGGCACGCTGACAGGTTTGGAAATGTCATTCATATTAGATTGGGAGCTCTCGGCTCCAGCCATACTGACCAACTGTCCTAATTGAAACTAGCCCTTTTAACACAGATATCGTGAAACAGCGCCAGTACGAAGACCCCACTGTGAGATATTCCTTTGAGACCCTTTCTTGTTTACGCTAAACCAAAAAGTGACAGAGGTTTACGCGCCGGTTTGTCGCTGTTCGTTACAGAATCCTGTGGTTGAATCCGCTGTGACGTCAATCGCATGCGTCAAGTAGTGATTTTAAAAGTGATTGAGGTTGAAAAAAACCATGTCACGGCTACGTAATGGTTGAACTCACTCTCTCCCAAATCTGGTGACATCTCAGCAGATTACATTCTTTATGCTAGACGCTAACCGCTACTGCATGGTTTTACAACTTCCTGTTGTGGGTCGCACACATAACACGTAATCAATACAGGCAAACCCCGTCTTGTCCGTATCACAGATGACCTTTCCCGTCTCAGATACACAACGACTCGGACTCAATTTTAAGAGTACGCCATTGTACAGAACGGCGAGGCGGAATGAGGGCGTACTAGACCCCAGTATTTAAAGGAGCTGTTAAGTCAATAACAGGGATTATCGAGCAAAAGATTGAGGGAATCCGAAAAATTGTCGATCGCTGTTGAAAGGGTGAAGTAAGCTATTTCCAATAGAGGCCAGTTTAGCGCAATTTGACGATATTGATAACTAATTTTACATCTTTTACATCACAATTGAATTTCAGTAATTTTGTAGATGAAAAGTAAAACAAATAAATGCTTAAGTGTATCACAATCAAAATCAAAATGGTATTACGTTTTTTTTAAATATCACTTTAATTGAATAAAAGTCCTGTCTTGGATTTATCTCATTAATGGCCCTGACACCAGGTTCTTTCACCATTATATTATGTTTTAAGATTTAGGATTTATCTTCCCCATCATCTCTGATTATATATTATTGTAAAGACACATTTTAATGACAATTGATGAAGGCACAAAAAAAAAGGATAACCAAATGTTTATACATTATTATGTACTTTTTGTGGTATTTTCTTTCCTCTTAATATTTCAATTTCCATCAAGACTTTTTGACGTAAAAGACCCCTTGGCTGTCCACCACAACACCCACATGTCAAAGAAATTCTCAGTAGTTGTCATTGTTCTTCCGTTGACATTTCACAAATGTTCACCTCAAAGCTCTTTGTTTGTTAGATGGCAAATTATTATTACGCTGGCTGCTCTTATATCAACTCATCCATAGCCAATATTTTGTTTGGAACTGTGGATCACTGTCTAGAGAGATTTCTGTTACTTACATGTGCATGATATTATGGATGAAAAAATTGTGACATCTTATGCAAAGCACCAGCAATTACCTCCCTCTTAATATCCAAATGTATCCATTGTCTGTTATTGAAAACTCAGTTAAATTTCACCAGATCTGTTCCATGTGGTGCCCTGTGATAAACTGGCAGCTTGTCCTGGGTGTTCCTCTATTCTCCCGCCCAGTGTCAGCTGGGATAGGCTGGGAGTGTCCTTTTATTTTAATACATGCTTTGTTTATGTTATTTGGATTTTGAAATTTGAAATATGAGGTGGTAATGTTTAAGGTTTTATTTGTAATAAAATAGGACTACTATGAAGACTTTTTACGAGGCAAGACAAAGTTTTAATGTGGTCCCACAAAACAATATTGGCAGCGCCAGCACAGCTTAGTCTGATATATACACAAACATAAAAAAAATGTAAAACAAACAGACAAACAAGAGACTACATCAAATGTTGCTTCCCTATTTAAAGTTTCTTAAAAATATATTAAATATATAGATAGTAAAAAGATTTGAAATGAGTGTGAATCATTCAAAAAATATTGTTCATCTATGCAAATAGGCAGGCAGGTGTGTCAGCATCGAAAAACAGAGGTGATGGGTTACAGTTGAGGTCCTACCCTCTTGAGTGTCATGCTTCACAGATAATATATCATATATATATATATATATATATATATACCCATACTTTTATTTATTTATACTTGAATGGATAGGTCCTCATCTGCAGCTGTATTTTTCAATCTGTGCAGAAAACCAGACCTCATGTAGGAAATTACTCTAAAGTCGTCCAGATAATCCATTATACGCACATATTACACATTAATGGGTTTATTTTTTGTTTGTTTCTTTACCAGAAATTAATTCTGTAACCATTTTTGTCTTTGGTCCTTTGAGTAAGTTTCGAAACCATGGGGCCATGAGGGAAAGAAGATCATATCTACACTAATATGCAGATATGATCTGAAAACATATATAGCTTAACTTAAAACACACATTTGTCGTCAATCGGAATATAATCCTGAATTTGATCACAGTTGTTAAAAAACCTTTCTTTCCAACTCTTTTACGGTGAACTTTGTTTAATAATGCTCTCCACGGCCAAGGGAGGGCATGCAGGACTTAAAGCTTCTGATGCCAGTTACTGGGCTTAACCCAGGGCTATTGATGAACAGCCAACAGCTTAAAGAAGCAGTGTCCTGGCTTGTTGAATTTCATCCATCCCAAAGTCCATCTCAAGAACTCCCGGAACAGATTTCTTACTGTATGTCTTACTGTAATTCCAGCTAGGCTCACAGAAGATTGCAACTTCTCTATAAGGATTTGCAGAGTAGTCAAGAAACCACGCTTACTCCATGAAGTTTTATAACCCCAGGTTCTACAAATAATCTCATCTTCTCAGATTTTTCCCTCAGTTCTGTACAGTCCAGACTTCGAGATCTTGTACAATGAAGTCTTCCTGTGTGGAGAGGGATACATTGTGGAAGGTGGGACAGGAGAAGCTTGAGCCATGGTACAGATCGGCGTCCAGCCACAGACCAAATCCGCCCCTGCAGACCATAGCAGACAAACAACCCGTTTATGCTTCATCTTCTCACATAACAGATTCTTATCCACTGATATCTTATTGGTAGTTGTTAAAGAATTTTTTTATATATCTTGAATTGTATTACTTAATGACACCATTAGACTGTAAATCAATAGCCAAGTAACTTACCCTCCTCCACCAATCTGCAAAGAGTCCAGGTTTCCACACACAAAGTAGGAGTTTTCTCCACTCCACCTATAAGCCTGTGAAACATACCCAATGTGAAACATAAGAAACATGTACTCTTCCCTCTTACATTTCAAAATTCCTGGATTTTAATGTAGTTTCCTAAGATAGACATAACTTTTAAATGACTGCAAGCACTTGTAATTGAAATCACGACGTCCTGCTGGTGGGATTATTAATCCTTCTCTCTCTATCAAATAAAACAGAAATGAATTCAACCCTTACCTGGAAGTCAGGGTTGAAGCTGAACAGGAATGTTTCTCCAGTGCCATAGCAATGGTTACTGACTTTGAATGGATCTGAGGAAAATGCCCCAAACACCTGAAAACACCAAAAGGCCAGGTTATTAAAGTCCAAGCAATTCCCCTGATTGAACTCCTCAAATTTAATGTGAAGTTATGTCTAGAAAAACTGTGTTTTTTCATTAAAAATATAACCCGTAGTGAGTAAAATATGAATTATCAGAGTAAAATATAACATATACAAACTAGATCTCCTGGAGTTGATTCATATGTACCAAATTTTAACTTGATCGGACCAACTGTTTCTCTTAAAAAAAAAAAAAAAAGGTCCCTTTGTAAGTAAAATATGAACTATTGGAGTAACATTGATGCATACAACATATGTCTCCACAAACCATATGCACCAATCATTCATTCATTCATTCATTATCTACTGCTTATCCTGTTCATATGCACCATATTTGGACTAAATCGGACCTAGGGGTGAGAAATGATGGCCCAAATCCTTTTGGAGGTAAAGCTTCCCCTAGTGTCGGGTATATGCAACTGACCTTTCCTAAAATCCAATACCAGTTATTCCTCTCACTAAGGTTTAAGTAGTTATAAATTTTTTGAAAATGATCCATGAAACAGTTTTTGTTAACATGAAGTATCCGCATCGTAGCGATGACGATTCCATAATATCCCCAACTTTTCAGGGACATGACAACAAGACTCGGAGAGTTGGAATAAAGATGCAAACCTTCTTGTGCATGTCTTTGATGACCAGTAACACGGGGCTGTCCAGGTCCGCCATATTCCTGTACAGAGTCTTCAGGCTGCTCCCGTGGACAGCTGTGCTGTAAACCAGTTGCCATGTGTAGCCCTGGGTCCTTGCGGGCATGTGAGCGGCAAGCTGTTGGAAAAGTTGGTGTCAATCAGAGAACGTCATATTGAAGGGCATAAAAAGCACAACGTATCAATCTATAACGTTTGTTGACTCATGTTATGGAGAAACATTGCCAGTGTTGCAGTAGCTTACACTCTTCAGTTGGATATCAATCAGCAGCCGGCTGTGGTCACCAAGGATAGGAAGAACATCACCCACTTCCTTCTGGTACTCAGGCTCCTCTGCTTCAGAGTCCTCCGAACTACACAGGCTCAGGCGACGCTTGGGCTCTTTCACTTTGATTATCTGGAGACACACGACGGAACAGGAAAGTTTGAAACATTTTCATACACTTACATATGCAATGTAATGTTAATTTGCAGCATTGAAATGGTGAGCATGTTATTGCAGCCGTAAGCTGCAGGGACGAGTCAAGCACAGGTGAACACTAAACTGGACTGCTGAAGCTGGCTAGGAAGGATGGGTGAATGGATAAATAAACCTTCTTTTTTTCCCAGAAAAGGAAAGTACAGTAATCTATTAGAGCTGTGCTGCAGAATAGTACACATGCCAACATATGTAATCCTACCTTAACATAGGGCTCCACGCAGTCACTGGCAAAATAATGTACTTTGATATTCTCTGACTGCAGCTTCATGGCTTCTGGTTTCTCTGTTTGGCTCTGCTCTCTACACTACTGCATGTCTGCTAACCACTCCAGCATGTCATCACTTTTCTACTATCTAGGTTACTTTCACTCTCTGTTTTGAATCGTCATTGGCTGGTGACTTGGATTGGGGTAGCTTCTCATTGGTTAGCTCTGGCAACAAACGGTTTCTTTTCTCACTAAACAGGAAATTGGTGCGTCAGATGTTGGGAAAGATTGAGGGGAGAGGGAAAGGATGTCCATGTAGAGACAATGGGATTTTCCAAATGCTCTGTAAAAGCTGCCAAAAACTTCAGCTACTTTACAACGTAGGAACTTGAGGCTTGTGCTCCAAGGATGTAATAGGTGTGCATTGCTGATTCTCTTCACCTGATGTTAACCTGCAGATATAACACCATCTTAAATCATGCATCTATTTGTTTGTCTGTGCAAAACTTACCTCCCAGTTTTTAGCTGCGGGGCTGTCAGGGTTACTGAGGAGCTTGTTGATTACAGCCACCCTGTTCTTCTCCACTACCCGATAGCGCTTCTGATGTTTCTCTCCGATGAGGTAATGGGACTTATGATGCCTCTTTTTGCCTTTGGTGTAGATTTCTGGGGACCACTGCACGAAGAAAGTGTAGAGGTGGTCAACCCTGCAGAAGCAAAAGGACGAATTACATTCCTATACTGACATCTTATTATGGTACATTTCCTATTCATTTGTATTTAATCAATGCATTTGAATAAAAATGAAACTCAAAGTTGTCCAGCCATCCAACCCACCATGAAAAATACAATAATACAGACATATTGTTGAAAATAAAAGAAGACATTTATAAAAAAAAACATTTCTGACCTTGTTTGACTTAGCATGTAATGTTACCTCTATTTTAAAGTATTAAAGCCAGTTTGGATAATCCCTAACTCCCACGAGAGAATAAAAAATGTTGAGCTAATGCCATATTACAGTAGTGAGACATGCCAAGACTTGAATAGTAGGGGAAGTGACGCATGCTCTGAGTGTTTTCTGCATTAATCATGCCGGACTGATGACATCTAAGAATGTCAGTGAATATCAGGACCTCCTCTGTTGAAGTTGTTTGCATTGGAATTAGATTCTCTCTACATTTCCCCAAAAGAACATTTCTACTCTGATGTTTAAACTCAATTATGCATATTCCCCTCTCTGTGCTTCTTCTCATCCTTCCACTCACGTAATAAACTTCCATATGTGCAACAAATAATGAATGACAAATGAAAAACTTCCTCTTATTTCATACACAAATTAGTCTTTGCAGGTCTAAGATCACATTTATTAGTTAAATTATGTAAAACAAGTAAGCCAAAGTACTCAGAACCCAGCACAGCAATGATCACACACATCTCGACGGCTTGTTTCACTTACTCTCCGACGCTGTATGCAACTCCCATGGCTGATGGAGGAGGAAAGTAGTGGCTTTTGGAGGAGAGGATGAGCTATGGAGGTTCAGCAGTGAAGCAGCATGTCCACTCCAAGTGTCTGCCATCGGCAGCATTTATACCATAGGATCAATAGCTGAGATAAGCCACTTGGGCCATAAACCCTCCCTTTCTATCCTGCTAGCTCTAAGCGGTCTGCACGTATCCACACAAGGATTTCACAACGGTGCGTGAAAGCCAAATGTGGTCACACATTAACTTGACCAGCTCTGGGTCTCTGTCCTTAAGTTTGGCTGGAGTTCAGACAGTTTCTGTGTCAAGGTAATGGATCAGTGACTAAATGAGGTGGTTTGACGAAAAGATAAAGGTCTGTCGGCCTGTTAATTTGGTTTTCTTTTCATCGAGCCTTCCGTACTGCATTTATCTGCCCACATATCTGCTCTCTCTTCCCATTCCATAAGTGGTAAATGACAGGAAGCATCCATTACATTTCCATCTCCATGAATTCTGGCACAATTGTGCGGCATATTTGTGTCTTTATTTTTAAACCAATCTACTGCATTTCATGGGGATAAATTGCACTTTTTCTCTCTTTATAACATACATTTTACTAATTCCTTCCTTTTTTAGGCAAAACAGTTAAGTATGTAAAATAAGTCAGTGCATTTTTATGCAGTGTATAGATGTAACTATACACATTAGTTTTGAAAAAGATACATTCATTAGAAAATGCATTATCATGTGGCTATTATGTTACTTAAAACCTTCCTACACATTGCAGACGTTAAAGCTGGAGATAAGAACAAAACAATCACCTTTGGCTTGTTCATAGGCATGCAAATAGGCTAATTGTCAGATGATCAGTGAGAAGTCACATGATGAGTGGAGGCAGTTAAAGTCACATCACTGCCGAGGAAAAAGTGGAGTTTTAAAATGTTTATCTTCGCGACGACGTTTTGCTTTTACTCACTACATTTTAGCACAGATATCAGTACATTCTGCTCGTTGCTTTTTTTTTTTTTTAAAGGCTTGTAGATAATTTGTTTTTGCATCATTGCATTTTTCCCCTACATTGAGACTGACTTCAACCTTAATAAAGAGATAATAAAACGTAAAAAAAAAGACGATCCTTTGGTGAATCCATTGGCCCATGACAGATGAAATGAGACAACCAACATAAAGCATGTAGGAAGACAAAACAGGTAAGAACAATATTAAAGAAACTTGACCAAAAAGAAAAATTTGATAACAGTGTTTAATCAACTTTATTTTTCTCTACTTGTGTTCAACATAATCTTTATTCATTATGTTTAAGTGCGTCTTTGTCTGTGAGTGGCAGATACAGAAGCCAAAATAAAGTTCATAATATCTAATATAATAATATGACATGAAATTGAGTTGTGTACACACAAAACGCCAAAAATTTCCTTTCAAAGATTATTATTATATCAATCTATCTGTTATTAGAAGTACTTTTCATAGTCTGCACTTATTCACTTTTACCTGAGTAAATACACTTAATCACTTTTTCTTCTTGTACCAAAGTCCTTTTTTTGCACAGATAACTGTACCTTTTTCTTGAGTCAGGAATAAGTGCACTTTTGAAACCTCTGCATGACTGTCTCAGAAACAAGACACCCATTGATATAAGCAAAACATTTGAAAAGATCTTAATGTTTTAGTTCTCATTGTGCTCATGCAAAAAAGGCAAACAATAGCAGTCACAGAGATGATCAGGAATGGAATTTTTCATTTACATACTGGCAACCAATCACATGACCAGTGGAGTGGGAAAAAGTCACAAGATTAGGTTAAAGTCACATGACTGACTGCAGCGAAGGGAGGAAAATAATTAACAGCAGACAAATTAATATTCACACAAAATATGTATGTTCTCAGTAAATAATTGCAAAGTTACTCATTCTAATTTCCAGGTGCTTAAATAAAACTTGTCACAGTTAGAGGGGAAGTTGAATTTGACTTTGACGTGTTGGTATTGTGTAGCTTTCATTACGATTCTCTTTGTAAATGGAATCCTGACCCGGTCTATCCTGATCCTTGTTTGCCACCATTTTCTGGCTTCAACTATTATATATTTTAATTTGTTGTTGTCATCAAGTGCATTAAAAACATGAATATTAAGATCTTCTCGGATGTTGTGTTTATATTGATGTGTCTATTGTCTCGGGCTGGCTTTACTCACCATGGTCAGTCATGTGACTTCAACTGTCTACATTAATCATATGACTCCCTACTGACAAATCGGTTGATGGGCTGATGAAGACCTCAATGTCTGAAATGTGTAGGAATGGTTTTGCCATACAATAGCCATGCAATGATAAAGTTTTTCAGTGTATTTGTCCCCTTCAGTAATGCTTCTCTAAATATAATCTTAACTGTTACTTCCATGTACCATGTAACAATACACTGTATTTTTTTACAATTTATTGTCCTATATTTCTGCGTTGATGTTGAGGGCAATCAGTAACTGCTTGGTGAATGCAATAGAGAGAGTAAACACAATATACATTATGAAATCATAGCTTGTATATTTGTTTATTACCATGTCCATTTATTTTATAATTATTTAATATGATGTCCGTCCAATCCCGGCTTGGATTGAAAGGAGATAGTAAAATAAAAATATTTCATAGTGTACCCAGGCAGAAATGTAGTAGTTATTCTTCTCCCCGGTGATGGGGTATGAGGAGAGACGTGTGGAAAGGTTGAAAGACGGATAAACAGTGACGAAAGCCTCCATCAGTAATGTGAACAACATTTAAAAGCTACTTAAATGTAAATTCACCTGATAAATCATTAAAATAATGTAGAAATAATATGTCAGAGAGTCCCGCCTTTTTGAATAATTGTTACTCTTAGAAAAACAAAAAAACGATGTAGAGTTGATACACCAGAACAATCAGCTCTAAAATGCCCTGAAGAATCCAGCAGTGCCGAAACTTGTAGGAAAACTATCTCTCTCTCCCCCTCCAATCCCTTCTTTCCCTCCTGTTGCTTTGAAACGAGAGTGCCTTGGACCCAGCCAATTCCAGGCCGTATCACACCACCGGTAATCAGGTTTTTATTTTTTGCTTTTTGTTTTCTAAATTATTCCTACCCAATAGAACACCTAGTACACAAAATGAGACTCAACACACACTGAGCACAGCAGGGTGTTTTTTTGTTGCAGTATTTATACAATTTTTACTTTTCTATGTTTTATATGTATGTTTTATAGGTTTGATATGTACTCTCTTTGGAAATTAAAAATTGTTCATAGTCTTGGTGCCACTAGTGTTTCTGTGTAGCAAACATTAAACTGGGCGTGCAACCAGCTATCTTTTTTTAGCTAGCTTAGCTAGCTGGCTGCACTCACTTCTTGTTCCAGGCTTCATAGATTTTACCACTAAAGCTCCCATTACCAATTGTCTCATCTGTTCAGCATCTGGAAAAGATTATGGTCTACGCGGGGGCTGAAGAATGTTAAGGTGGGTTGACTAATCCCACAACTTTTCAAATGTTCAGACAAGATGTAACGTGTTAATTACTGAACTTGCTGAGTTTGATACATTGGAACAGAGTCGAGCTATTTGAAAACTTTGTGCTGAGTCTTCCATAGCGAGATACATCTTAAGCCTCATTCTGGTTTAAAGAAAAAACATCGTGGCCTGTTGGTATTCCGATGAACCGATCACAATCCACCTCAGGCGTTTCCAAGCCGGGATGCAGAAACGGTGTGTTTGGCAAACGGTAAAGTGCGGAGAGGTGAAGGGGAGGAGCGTTCCAGCCGGTACAGCCGGGCTGATGCATGCTTGTCCGCATGTGGGAGTTTTTTCTTGTTGTCTCTGATAATGAAAAGAATGCCGCTGATATTTGCCTGATCTCAAATGAAGACTTATCTCTCTGTATCTGTCACAGAGGCCTTATCTTAACAGACTCCACTCTGTCAGGATTAGTCTCAGGCTCGAGCCTTAAGATCAAGATTTAATCAAAGCAGTTATCATAGATTACAGTGTTGACCATTCATAAATGATCAATATTCAGTACAAACCATTCAAAGTCAATTCATTTCCATTGTTTACTTCTATCACTCCAGACCTAATGCTCAAAGAGAATCAAAGACTCGTCTCTTTCTTCTGTCTGTGCTATGGGATAATACGGTTAGCACCAATCAACTAACATTTTCAGTGAACCGCGACAACACTGAACACGATGAACAGTTGAATCCTATTTCTGAGAGGTGCGCTGAGGATGTTATATCCAAATGTCTTCACTTAAATGACAACATCGCTCCATATTCTTTGTTTCTGTTTCAGTATAAAAAAAAAGAAAAGAAAAACTATTACACTCAATATGAATTTTGATGGGTTCTTATTCTTTATATACTGAATGCTGAGTGGGGACAAAAACAAGTCCAGAATCTTCTTTAAAGTAACATTTTTCAATGACATGACTGTATGATATGATAGCACTCCCCCCAACCTCAAACACGGGTTTGTTCACGTGCTAATATTAAAAGAACAGGAGATTACAAAACTCAGGTCAGGTCAATCATTATTTATTTATTCAGCCCATGTCATACACAGGGAAACTCAGTGGGCTTCACAAGTCCATGTTAATAATAATTTCAACAGGAAATATATACACTCACTTTAATACGTTAACTTTAATATATTGGCTATAGAGCATGGCCCAGAATAAGATCTTTACCCTTCTTTAAAACACCTACATCTCAAATGTTGTGTGTGATGCTTACTCCTAGTCAGAGCTTGTGTTCCCCTGGTTTATATCTACCTAATCTACTTCTATACACTGCCATGTATCTTTGCCGAGAACAGCGAACAGAATCTTCAAATGGGTTTTAGTTTTGGGAGAGATGCTGCACCAGGTAGAATGTGTTAGACTTTTTGGTTACTCTGCAAATGCATCCAGATAGGGTTAACTGTAGCCGCTTCTGAAGTCAAGCAGATGACTGATATCAATATTTTGGTCTTAGTTCTGTCAAGTTTTTAGATGTTTAAAGATCTTTGGAGATAATCAATGCCTCTTTTAATGTTTAGATCGCCATCCATTAATATACCATCGACACATTTCTGGCTTCTCTTTCACACTGGGGCATCAGTCCTGATTTTCTTACACAAGAGATACAGAACGGAGAAAATCAATTTCAGACCGAGACAGGATCGATAGGTAAACACACGGGAGCACTGATGTACATGCTCTTAAATACTGATACACACATGCAAATATGCAAAAGACCAGCAGGAATCCATGCTCATATGTGCACACCTGATGCACAATCCTGCAAATGTGCACACACATATTTAAACAGCTCTCTACATCACCACATAGGAGCATTCAACACTCCTAGACTTTAAGTGGGGAATTATCTTAAACAGACATTTTTCATAATTTCCTGTTCCTCTCTAGTATAAAACAACAAAGGAACAAGGCACAATAGAACCCAAGGCTTAGGAAAAATTTGCCACTAAATCTACTGACAACTCTAACAAACTCTCTGAGTATCTGTCAAATACTTTGTAGCCGCTCGTCTCCTGCGCCTTTCGCTTCAGCGTCTCTGTGTTCAGCCCACTTAGCCCCCAGCTTTACCCCCAAGGAATCCATCCATTAGTTTGTCCATAATCTTGCTGCGATATTATAGAATCATCATTGCCGCCGCCGCCGCTGTTCCTTCTAGCTAACGTGATAACTCAGAAACTATAAATAAATCCTTTTAAAAAAAAATTTGCCACATAGACCTTAATCAAAGGAAGAACTGGAGTGTTTTGAGGAAAGTTCAGTTGTATATTTCTGACACTAGGGGGAGCTTTACCTACAAAATTGTCAGAGGCCATAATTTCTCAGTTGTTGGTCAGATATAGTCAAAATTTGGTGCATATGATGCCACTCAAGGTCATCTAACTTGTATTCACTGTGGTCTACGCTGACAGTTAAATTCTCCTAACTAAGGAGAGATTTTTATGAAAAATACAGTTCTTCGACTATAACGTCCTAAAAAAATGTTCTATTAGTCCAAATGTGGTGCATATAAATCGACTCAATGAGATATATCCTGTAAAAACTGTATCTCACTCTACGAGTTCATATTTAACTCACTGGGGGGAGCTTTTTTTAAAACAAAAAACACTGGTTTCCAGACATACCTCAAAAACTTTCAGCGATGATTTCAAACTTTATACCCAAATAGATCATAGTGTGAGATAGAACTGCATTGATTTTGGCAAAGGTCGGTTGTATATTTCCAACATTAGGGAGAGCTTAATCTCCAAAGGGTTTCTGGACAAAATGTATCCACCGCTGGTCAGAGTAAGTACAAATTCCGTGCATATAAATTTACTTTCGTGTATCTAATAGCTCATAATTTGCTAAATTTAGGGAGCGTTTTTTTCTTTTACGAAAAATACTGTGGAATTAATTAATTATGAGTTCAGGCAGGGGGATTTCTTGAATGAATGAAAGGTTGTGGCGACAACGTATGTCTAATTTGATTCAAGCACTCCTGTTAAAACTATTATATAGACACCATGCTGTACAAATTTTTTTCTATCTTCTCATTAAACCTTTAATGTCCTCACCAAGAAGCTATGGAACATTATTTCTTCGCACCTTTTACATGTTTTAAACAATAAAAACTTATTTAATGATGAAATTGTGTTTTTCATGACAAGTCAAGTTTTAAATATATTAGCTCAACCTTGGGGTTAAGCGTGTTCATAGAAAATTATTTGACCCTTATCAGACTTTTTGGGTTGTGTCAAGTTACATATTTCTGTTTTCTAAGTCCTCACATGCTTTAATATGCCAAAAAAAGCCTACTTATCGAACATGACTCGCTCAATAGCCATGGTTAATGCCTCCTCCTCGATAGCCACTTTGACAAAAGGTGTACCTCAGGGCTCTACCTGTGGCCCCCTTCTCTTTAGCATATACATGCTGCTACTGGGTCATATTATAAACAGGTTCTGTCAAGTGACACACATTTCTCAACATGATATAGTGACTCTAAGATATATATAGCTTAAGATTTAATGATGTCTGTATCTGTAAATCTCAGATATCATATTATTATTGTATATATGATATCCTGTGTGTTTGTCTTTTTGTTTGTTTTTAGTAGTGTCCGTACTACAAACAAAAGTCTTGTGTGAGTACTAAAAATAAAGGTCTTAAAAAAAAAAAAGAAAAGTAGGTCAGATCCTTCATTCAGGTGTGCTTGTGAATTAAAAACATTCTTCCTGGTATGCGTGCCATCCTTTCACCAGGTGTCATTGAAGTCCATTTAAAAGTTTTAGCCCAGAAACCAATTGATGGACACGGGTGATCTTTTGATGAGGAAGGATTATGTGAAAAATTACTATGGGATAAGTTATTGGTATAAATATTGATAAATGTGGCAAATTCCTTTGTGAAATAACTGGAAACATTTTCTGAAAAATTTAAATGTTGTCCTAATGAATGGGTTCTAACCATATAATAGTGTTTGGGTGTTTTCCAGTAGCCTGTGGGTCCCAAAGAATTTTGCATACCGCCACAAAGAGATAAAACACACCTTACTCATTTTCTTGGCATCAGTGTGGCATCAGTTGTTGCAGGGCTGTTGTTGCCTAACTGCGCCCATTATTCCCGTAAATGCTTCTTAACAGACACAGTGGAAAAACACGGATGAGCCAGCATGTTGTTTCTCCACGTTCAATACGCAAGCACACGCACAGCAGTGGGACATGCCATCACACACGCACACACACAGCAGCGGGAAATGCAGGCACACAGGTACACACACATACAGCAGTGGGACATGCAGTCACACACGCACGCACACAGCAGTGGGACATGCAGGCACACAGGTACACACACATACAGCAGCGGGACATGCAGGCACACAGGTACACACACAGCAGTGGGACATGCAGGCACACAAGTACACACACACACAGCAGTGGGGCATGCAGTCACACACGCACACACAAATACAGCAGTGGGACATGCAAGCACACAGGTACAAGCACAGCAGTGGGACATGCAGGGACACACGCACACACACAGCAGTGGGACATGCAGGGACACACGCACACACACAGCAGTGGGACATGCAGTCACACACGCACACACAGCAGTGGGACATGCCGTCACACACGCACACACACAGCAGTGGGACATGCTGGCACACAGGTACACACACATAAACAGGAGTGGGACATGCAGGCACACAGGTACACACACACACAGCAGTGGGACATGCAGGCACACTGGTACACACACATACAGCAGTGGGACATGCAGGCACACAGGTACACACACACACAGCAGTGGGACATGCAGGCACACAGGTACACACACACACAGCAGTGGGACATGCAGTCACACACGCACACACACAGCAGTGGGACATTCAGTCACACACGGGGACACACAGCAGTGGGGCATGCAGGCACAAAGGTACACACACAGCAGTGGGACATGCAGGCACACAGGTACACACACATACAGCAGCGGGACATGCAGGCACACAGGTACACACACACACAGCAGTGGGACATGCAGTCACTCACGCACACACACAGCAGTGGGACATGCAAGCACACAGGTACACACACACACAGCAGTGGGACATGCAGTCACACACGCACACACACAGCAGTGGGACATGCAAGCACACAGGTACACACACAACAGGATTGTCTGCAGGCTGACATATTAGGTCTTGTTTACTCCTGCAAGCATTTGGTTTTTGAATGCTGGAACATTGTGCAAGTTATAGATTCACTTTGGGGCACTTTGTAGCCTGGATCTGCAGGCACGTATGCCACTGCAACAGTAATAGAGCAGGGGTAAGCTGAAAGAGAATAGTTGCTGTTCAGAAATCAATAGCTGAAGGTATTTTTGCTTTCCTGATAGGTGACTATCTGCAGCAGATAAATCCAAAGATTGAAACTTTTTGATAAGTGATTTCAGATATGTGTCAGATTATGTGTCTCATATTGACAAACTTCTCAGATGGAATTGATCCTGCAGTGCCATTTAATCCATCAAGATGTCACTTGATTGAAGGAATGTCAAATATTAATAGTAATGGTCCAAATAATTTGACCTCACTACCATTTATAGATGCATTTTATCGGCACGTAGCTTTGTTCAAATAACTCCTTTAACTTTAGATCAGTCTTTTTGGCTGTATTACTCCATTCACCTGAAAAGCAAAAATCAGCTGGTAGCAAAAATGTACACATTCTTTACTCAGGTAAGGAATGTGTACATTCAGCCACTTGTCTAAAAGAAGATTCTGGCAAAAGCATTGTTTCAACATCTTTACTTAGTAAAAGTGAAAAGGTTCAGCCTCTGAAATTGACTCAAATAATTCATAATTTAATTAATATCAACATAATGTAAGTTTAAAGCAATAGAAACTTTATTTTTTGAGAGTCAGCACCGGGGGACTTGCCCCTTCGGGTTAGTGGAGAGTTGTTGCCTCCAGCAAAGAAGTTTAAGTATCTCGGTGTCTTGTTCTCAAGTGACGGGAAAATGGACCGTGAGATGGATGGATTTAGTGCAACATAGATAAGGTCAGGAGCTCAGACATCTGGACGGAGCTCAGATTAGAGCTGGGAAAACCCAGAACTCCCTGGCTGGATATTGTAGCTCATCTGGCTTAGCACATCTCGGGACCCCACTGGTTGAGCTGGAGAGTGTTGTAGGGGAGAAGGACTAAGAAATCCCTTCTTATGTATGAATGGATAAAGTTTTATTTCAACACCTTTTACTGACACCCATAGTTAAAGAATGTTTTCAGCAATAATGACTTTTACATCTGTCACCTAATTTTGTCTGTCATGTGTGATGTGTGCCAATGGATAGACCTTATTGGCTACAAGTTTAAGTATAGCAAGATACTGAACCCCACTAGACTCTCAATGGCTGCTCCATTGGTGTATGAAAGACTGAGTGAATGGTTTTTGCTCCTGATGAGTGGGAGGTGCCTTGCAATGTAGCCTCTGCAACCACTGTTTGAATATGTGTGAAAGGGTGAATGATGTTTTGTGTTTTAAAAGCGCAATGAGTGGTTAAGCAGAGTAGAAAGGGGCTACAGTATTTAAGTTAAACCCATTTATCATCTTATTTATGTGTCTCTTCCAGTTAAAATCAGTCTTGAAGTCAGGAACACACACAGTGGCCCAAAATAAACTAGCAAGCCCTTTTTGAAAAGGTAGGGAGCGGTAATTTACCGATATTTGTGTTAAAAGTAAAAAGTTGTCAGACGAATAGATACTCAAGTACAGATGAATAAATACTCAAGCACAGATACCCCAAAACTATACTTAAGTACAACATAAAAACATTTATACTTTATTACTTCTCATCTCTGTGAATCTGTCAATATTCAGAGAGATGTCACCCACTCCACTAAATGTTTAACAGTAGAGGTGCACCGATTGCAATTTTCTTGGCCGATCACTGAACAGCGATTCACGATTTTTATAATGTCTGGGAGGGCTGATGACCATTTGGGCAGATTCAGATTGGGGTTTTAAAAACATACGGAGTAGTGTATTTAAAGCGCTCTAAATCTGATGAATTACAGTGGAAGTAAGGCTGGTCAACATTCTGTATGTATTCTGACATTATTCTGTAATAATAATGATAATATTCTGTATTCATTATTATGACATTTCAAAGTGAAAATAAAACGTTAGAAGCCTCGTTCAGTATATCATATGTCATATGTTATATGTTATATGTTATTCAGGGAATGAAAGCCTCGTGCCTGGCTCTGTGCTTTCCCTGGTTAAGCGGCCCCTTCAATTTTAGTTTCTTGAAACTTGCTGTGTTCCTTGTGGTGATTCATTTTGAAGTGTCTGTTTACATTTGCCGTTTCGTCAGCGTTTACCTACTTCCTGCCTGATCCCACATGGTGGTTGTCAATCTTGATACAGGTGTATGTAAATTCTTAAGTGGGAAAAATTATTTTGAGGAGAGAATGTGAATTTTATGACCAAGACTATATTCTTCTTAGTACTAATACTATTGCAGATAAGAATGTAATGACGCATATTAGATTCATTTGTAGTTTCTCAGGAAAAATGTGATGCTTTTTTTCTTTCCTAGTTTCAAACCACTGTGCAAATGCAGCGAGCTTAACAATGGTTGACAGGGTTGGATTGGATCATAAGACATCTCTCAAAAGTGTTAGAACCATCCCTTTAAATGCCACTAGTAACATTTTAGTCAATCACATCAGTTGCAAAGTCACATGTGATGTGCCGTGTAATACTGTGCAGATACTGCAAAGTACTGCGGAAGTTGAGAGCCCAGGGCTCTAGTGATCTTCCCAGAGTAAGTTCATTGACTCGGGCAGTACACCTCTATTATGGACTAATGAAACAAGAGGAAACTGGAGACCAGAGTACAATTGAATAGAAGCATAGGTGACAGACAAATTGAAAAACTTTGTTTGTCTATATACTTAGGTTTTCTACTCCCCTTGCTCTTCGGAGGGAAGGTTTGCAAATCAACTGGCAGTAAAATATAACATCAAACACCCAAACATGAAATAGAAATGAGATTGGCAGCCTGACTGGTTCACATTCTCACCATCAGTCAGCTCATGGACAGTCTGCGACGGGGGCAGCGGTGGATGCAACAGAACAAGATTTCCCAGAGGTGCTCGATTGAATTCAGGTGTGTAGAATGGCTGGGCCGGTAAATAGCATTAATGCATTCGTCATCCAGGAACTGCTGACGCACTCCAGCCACATGAGGCCGGGCATTGTCATGCACCAGAAGGAACCCAGGGCCCACTGCACCATCATATGGTCTGACAACGATTCTGAGGATCTCATCCCGGTACCTAACAGCAGTCGGGGTACCCCTGGCTAGCACTCGGAAGAAGGCCCTCCAAGGATATGCCTCCCCAGATCATCATCGACCAACCGCCAAATCAGTCAGGCAGCACAATGTTTTCCATTGCACACAGATTCTCTCACGTCGGTCCCATGGGCTCAGTGTGAACCTGCTCCCATCTGTGAGGACTGCAGGACACCAATGGCGAATCGGCCAATTCCTGTGTTCTCCGGCCAATCAGGCTGCTCGGTGTCGGGATGTGAGCATAGGCTGCACTTGCTGATATCGGGCCCTCATTACACCATCATGGAGTCTGATTCTGACAGTTTGGGCAGAAACATGCACACGATTGGCCTGCTGGAGGTCCTTTTTTAAGGTTTTTGGCAGTGCTCCTCCTTCTCGCCCAAAGGAGCAGATAGCACACCTGCTGCTGTGTTGTTGCCCTCCTACGGCCCCCACCACATCCCCTGGTGTACTGGCCTGTCTACTGGTATCTCCTCCATGCTCTTGACACTGTGCGGGGAGACAAAGCTAACCTTCAAATGTAAAACTAGCCATGAATTTTGGAGTGTGTTCCCTTTATTTTTTTGAGTAGCAGATTGTTAATATCTCATGTAACTATCCTTACTAAATAATAAACTCTCAACAACCAGTCACATTCAGTCATATGAAAGCAAAAATGCCATAAAATGTAAGAATCGACTCCAGCCAAGCTGCTGGCCATGTAACTTACTTCAACAAATTTGAAGTAGGTTACATGGCCACATGTACATGTTGTAGTCTGAATTTTAGAGAGTTGAGACTCTCTAAATCTCTCTAAAGAGAGTTAGAGAGGATATGTGTGTCCCTCCTCTCTAACTCTCTAAAGAGCAATCCATGATGTCACCATTTTCTGTGCTCCAGAGGAGCCAGACACCTCAGGGTTGTGTCCAGGTCAGGCGTGCCTAGGTAACCTGCAAATGCTTTTTGAATGCATAAACAGTTTTTACCACTTGAATAGCTACAGGATTATCCTTAAAATCACTGTCAGGAGACAATAATCTTATCTGAAAGGAAAAGGGAAAATAAAATCGTGCATGCTCTGTTGTGAAGCCAGTTTTCCCTCTTTTTTCCTGCCTTCTTGTGAAACAGTCATGAATATCTTTACCAGAGTCTCAACTTTTTATCTCCATGAAAAGTTGGGAATATAATGGAATCACAATTACTGCGTCCGCCACATCTTTGGCAGAGTAGTCATCTTACTCTGATAACTCAAAAACTATTGCATGGATAATTTTCAGATGTATTTTTTATGTACAGAGTAACATTGACCTTCGCATAAGAAGTGTGCGTGTACTGTAGACGTGTTCATATCCGAGGCTGATAAACAACCCCAGACCCCCCTTAGACCTTAGTGTACGGACGAGTTGAAATGATTTTGGGAAAGGTAACTTGTATTCCCCCCACACTAGCGAGAGTTTTAGCCCCAAAAGTTTTGGGGCCATAATTTCCGAACCGATGGTCTGATTTAGTCCAAATTGGGTGAATATGAGATTATTTTGGGAGCTCTGTCTTATATACATCATACTATACATACTATACTATATGCTAAACTATACTATCAAAGAAAGCACTGTTTTCCTGACATATCTTCCTAATCGTTAGGTTGGTTTAGTCCATGATTTAGTGCATATGAATCAACCCGAGGACATCTATCTTGGATATATCATATTTTAATCCAATAGATCTTATTTCTTATCACTAGGGGAGCTTTTTTCTTTTCTTTTTATAGCAAAAAAGGGTTTTATGGACATAACTTCACATTGGAGGAGTTCAACTGGTGACTCGTTCAGGGTGAGCCCCACTTCTCCCCTAGTGTAAACTAACTATTAACTAATTAGAAACTAACTATTGATGAATCTTTACATACATTCATATATTTTAGAAGACCCTAAAATTTAAGAGTGGATCCGGATTCAGGAATTTTGCTCTCATTGAATCAGTCAGTCATTGGTTAATTTTGTAGTAAGATTATTTTAGGGTTGTGTTTCCTGTTTTAGTTTTGAAAGTTTACTTCTATGTTAATTTCCTTGTTTTTTTTTAACTCATTTTCCTCCTGTCTCCTATTTTAGTTTAAATTCCTTTCCTCTTTGTGTCTGTGTGTGAATCTTGCTTCCCTGTGTCCTCCCTAATTGTTGAATGTTGTCATCGATCCCGAGCAATCACATGTTGTCTATTTGTTTGTTTTGTTTCTATTTAAGTTTTTTTCTTGCTCTCTGTCTTTGTCAGATCGCCTGTTTTCTTTGCTGTTTACCTTTCCTGTTTTCTCAATGCTTGTTAGCTTCTGTGAATCCCTCTGTGACTCTGTCCTGCTTCCTTGATCTCCCCGAATCTCTGAGTCTTCTTTAACCTTCATGGGTTATTATTTGATACTTGGCGATTGTGGATCATTAGTCGTGGCTATGTGATTATGGATTATCATTTGACATTACATACATTATTTTTGCCTTAGTTTTTTAATGGAAATGATTTTGCTTCTTGTTCATAGTTTGATTGTTTTTGTAAATCAGAACCTTTTTATCAAACATCATTTTATGGACATTTCCCTTACTGTGTTTACAATTGGGTGCTGTATTCCTAAGCTAAACATAACACTTTACTTCAATCTAAGGGAATGTGTGTTTCTAGAGTCATGAAGCAGTTCAGAGGTCATTTAAAGTGACCCGACCACAAGATGAACTTTGTGAACGCATCGATTTTAGCCAATCCATAAGTCCACTAGGGGTTCTCAACTCAAATCCATGTGATAATTATAAGCAGCTTACATGATGTGTCTATCTGCATGGGTGTCTGTTTAGATTTAACACATGAAGAGGAATGGCGAGGAAGAAACAAAGTACGTTGATGTAGGTTTTGGTCCTTGACGGAGTTTTGCATTTTCTGGTCCTGATTTACTGAAGGTTTGCGTGTATAAAAATGTATATAAACTTTATTGGACCCGTAAACAAATGAGCATGCTGATCTACTAACTGAGGATTGCGTCCATCACACAATCCATTTAGTACGTTTGCGTTTATGACGAATGCAATATAGGGTTTTTCTACCCGAGCTCGCAAAATCCTGGGGCGAGTGAATACACATAGGCTACACGCAATGTGATTAACTAAGCCTGAAAATGTTTGATTGTGTGATTGCGTCTGTATTTAATACGTTTGAAAGGAAGATGGTATTCGGCACAACGTTTTGCACAGACACAGTTTGGCGTACTGAAAAGCCGGTTCCGTTGTTTGGACCACACCGTAGGTGTACTACTACACAGTCCAGACAAAGTGGGCCAGATTGTAGTTGTCTGCTGCATGTTGCAGAAGAGTCACGGGCTGGAGCATGATGCCATGGACGTGGAGGAGGAGAATGATCACTGGCCACATGTGTGGGTGTGCGCTCTACGCTCTCCCCTCCCTCTCTATTCCCTGAATGATCCATTGAGGGACCCCTTAGATTGAGAGACCCCAGCACCGCCTGTAGCTCATCTTCAATCCTTCTTGCCAGGCTAGTGATGGCCATTGTCGTATTATTATTATTATTATTATTGTCAGACCAGACTAAGGTTTGACAAGCTGGTGGTTCTGTGTGGTTGACCAGCTGCCTGGTGGTCGCCAGGTCCTATGTGCACGTTCAACAAAGATGGACCACCTCCTGCACAGTGGATGAATCCATCTTCAAGACTACAATATTCTATATATACTATATATACAATATACTATATATTACATTCAGCAAAATGTTAAAACATGAAGGACATTCATTTTTGATTTGGTATATAAACTAAGTATATCGGGGAAAAGAATGTGTGCGTCTGCTCATGGCTGAGAGAGTAGTGGTCAGAGTCGTGTCTTTCACCGACCCCCCATCTTTTTTATGACAGATGGGGGTTGGTGAAAGACACGCCTCTTATCTGTTAAGGTTTTTCGTAAGCAATTTTTTCCTTTCAATCAATCAATCAATCAATCTTTATTTATATAGCGCCAATTCGCAACAACAGTTGTCTGAAGGTGTCACTCTTTTTATGCCGTCTTCATTTACGTTCATCCGTCGTTCTTCTTGTTTTACTCACAGCATTGACTTTTTCACAGAGAATCTCCCATATCCCGTTTCTTTAATAATGTTCCACGTTCTTTGCTGTAGCTCAACTATATATTTATTTGTCTCTTCCACTGACACTTTCAGTTCCACGGCATTAAATTACATTTTGCGCTTGGCGTCACTCTGCTCTCTATCCAAACTCTCCAAGGTGGAAGCCAGTAACAAAAGCAAAACCCTCCTTTAAATAACACCGCCTCCACCATGTTTGCCCCGATGGAATTCACGCAATTATTCTTTGTAGATCACCCTCAAACTAAACGTGCCATCAATTAGAGTGCACACTCAATTTAGTACTCTTTATTTGGGATCTTAGTAATTCAGCCCCCCTGAGTGGTTTTTCTAGTTTAGTGATTTGTTTATCATCCACTCCTTTTAGTTCAATACTTCTTCCAAGTTCCATATTCTATTGTGTGCAGTCACTTTGCACAAAACTCTAAGATGTTGTTCTGAACTCTGTGTTGGGAGAACACATGTGTGTTTCTAGGATCATGAAGCAGTTCAGGGGTCATTTAAAGTGACACGGCCACAAGATGAACTTTGTGGTCGTGTGCTCATTGATTTCTGCCAATCTAAAAGTCCATTCGGGCTTTTGCTTAAACTCAATTACATGTAATCATAAGTGAAGGTAGCTTACAGGATGTGTCTGTGTGTGTGTGTGTGTGTGCAGATTATATCTGTTTATGTATGAGCATTAATACTTAACCTTCATTTGTTTGAATGTGTGGGTGTACAGTATGTGCATCCAAGTCAACAGAATACGTGTCTTAATGATAATGAAACAGGACAGAACATTTTGACAATCAATTCAGAGAGCATGGCCAAAGCAGAGTTCACAAAGTCTACAGGTGAAAGTGATCTATCTTGAGTTCTTGATGTCAATTTCCTGATACAAACCTGAGATCTTAACGGGAATTATTCAAATTCATTTCATTGTTTACTTTTTTTCTCAGCACACAAACAATACATATAAATTCAGTAGAAATCTGTCATGTAGACATTCTTTCTCATTATTATATCCTTGAAAGCTTGGGAATATTATGGAATGGTCATTGCCACGGCCCCGTCCTCAGTGGATCCTTGGTGTTGACGGGATAACATCTGAATTAATGGATCAATTTTATACCCCCGTAGACTTTAGTGTTAGGAAGGTTCATTTTGGCTGGTTCAGTATTTCTTCCAAGTTCCATGTTCTATCGTGCACAGACACTTTGCACATTATAATATAAGGTCCAAGACCAGACCTCAGAGTTCACAAGAACTGGTTTGGGCTGGATGAGACCCTGCTTCTCGGCTCTGTGGTTGTGCATGCCACTATTTTAATGATGCTGTCATATGCTACGCTTTAGAACAAGAAAATAAACTAGCAACACCAAGACAAAAGTATAGACTGGTGTTCAAGCACAAGCTTCACAATTGCACTGTAAACCTATGACTCTACAGCACCTGTATTCATTCTATCCATGTTTTCTTCTACTCTCTCTTCCCGTTACAACCCCACCTGAGGAAACTGCTGACCTGGCACTTTACTCACCGACACATTTACCTTTAAAAGCTATTTAATGAGACTCTGATGTAACTTCTGTAGCAGTTTGTAGTGTAGGTCAAGTCCGAGCCTGATGACAGTGTAAAAGCTCTGGCACTACGATGTCACTCAGAGTTAATCAGTGATGTTTCCGTGAGAAACATTGACCCACATACAGACACCTTTCAGCCTAGAGTAGAAAACAGTCACTCGAGACAAAAGTTGGGGGCTTGACATTTAAGTGAAGAAGCTAAAATGGGACTTCCCCTGAATTTTCCTTTGCCTCAGGGGAAATTTGTGTGGGAGAAACCAAGGTCGTGCGTCTGGTTTCTAAATCTACTGTATAAAACATATTCATTCTGTATGTTTAACTGAAACCTGATTCTCCATTTTTTTGATAAGGTCAAAACAGGAAAACAGATGTTGTAAAGCTGCCACTTGAAGGTGCCGTTGTGTAGTATTGCATTTGATCTCTGTAATGCCAAATCTGTCATTTAACCACTTATATCATACCTATTTTTGCTTATATGGATCATTTTTCCATCCATAGCTGTACATTGTGTTCCTAATGTATTATCCTGAAGGCCAGACTCAGGAAGTCCCTATCTCTCTCAGGACCACACTGATATCAGGTCCTGAGAATAAGCAACTGAATTATCTTCTAACAACCATTTCTGTAAGACATCAAATATTTGATCTCACTAACGAATACCTTTTACAAAGTATCGTTCTTAGTTAGAGGTATGAGGCTACCCCGGCGTACCAGTCTGTCCTTTCAGCAGAAAGTGATCATTCTGTAAGCTTCTTTCTTTCTTACTGTTACCACAATAACACAAAGACAACTTGTGTTTCAACCGACCCTTTATTTCACTTCTCTCTGGAAAAAATACATTTCCATCAATAATCTTTACCATACATATGAAATCATTTAATTGTTCTTTACAGGTACATTTTACAAACCCAATTCACTGGCCAGGCACTAACGAGGTGAAGGCTAGGTTACAGCGTCTTTATGGTGAGAGAACCTCGACTTGACTTTTTCTATTCTTCTTTACACATTCACCAACGTGCATTTCACACCTATGGTCCACATGGTGGCATAACAGATCTACTCCAGGCTGTCCCACCATCACATCTATGTTGAGTTGCAGCCTCCATTGCCTTCTTTCTTTCGTATTCTGCCTTCTGGCCGGAACCCTGACGGTGATGTCATTAATTTACTACTCTCCTTCCGCTCCCCCACTCTCTTTGACTTCCTTGCCCGTTCTCACACTCTTCTACAAACACACAAACACACACACACAAACACACACACTCATGGGCCTTGTTTGTTTTATCCTTAAAGTTGTTTGTTCATGCTGGTGCATATAGCTGTTTACTTTTACTTAATAAAAGATGTTGTTAATTCATGTACTAATTATTTGTAATCAGTGTTACTAAAATTAAACTAGGCCTATGCTTAAGCCCCAGATCCTCTGCATTGTACAAGCAATCCCCCTGGTTGCTCCACGTTGTGAGTAAAATATGAACTATTACAGTAAAATATGATAGAAAATAAAAGCTCCTCGAGTCGATTCAGATTCCCAGAATTTGGACTAAATCAGACGGAAAGAGGAAGTGATATACGAAAAACACTGATTTTCCTCAGAAAAGCTCCTCCCTAGTGAGTCAAATATGAACTATTAGCGTAAAATCAAGTTTATCTTAGCTTACGTCTGTCTCCAGGGGCAGTCACTGTATTTAAGAAATAAAAAGTTAAATAATAAAATAGACTTCTAAGGTAACAATTTGGTTTTATAACATGATTTTTTTTTGTAGTTGTTGTACCTTGGTCAGAATTTAAGGTGATTAGGCTCTAGTGGTCTGCCAAGGTCACAATGACCACTCAGCAAACTGAACAGACGGTTTTTTTTGTACTTTAGACCATTTCATGCTTTACAGCAACCAAATCAGGCATTGAACCAATGCTCATAGCAGGTGGGCCGTCCAGGCCAGCAAGACCTTTTGTGCTGACCTAGACATTGTCAGAATCAGAAAACTATATCTTCCTTTCCTAATAAACATTTTTGTTGAGACTGCATGTATTTTAAAAAGTGAGTTCCCATCAGCATATTAATCTCATTTCATTGCTTCTCTCCCTGGCTCTTTCCAGTGAGCTCATAGAAATTAGAGCCACAAAATCGACTCTGAGGCTTTCAGATTTTCAAGAGAATCCATCTTCTGTTAAAACAAACGGGACAAGTTTTGTTGGTTTTCATATTCTAGGGTTTAGTATGCACGAACACCAGTATTTTTGGAGGTTTATTCAAGAATCCACTGCTTCTGTCCATTGGTCATCATCAGCCAACAAATTAAATTATAGTGTAGAAATAAGACTGGGCAGCATATAAGGTCAGTACTGGCCTCCATGGCAGAGGGAAAATAACCTTCTAATGGACACGAAAGGCAACAGTGTTCTATACGACCGTGTCGTTGAGCTATTTTTTAAGAAAGAAGGAAGATAAACTTTGTCTTTAAATAATTAACAGCTCTGGTGGGTCGAAATGATTTTGATGTATCTTAAATAGCTGTTGATCATTGTTTTCTTTAGATCTATAATCGTGCTGTTGTGGTGTGAATGTGGTCCAGATACAGCGGTTTGACTGTACCAGTGTGCTTTTGGGCACATTGTTTATGCCCAGCAGCTTAATTGGAGATTTCGAGGGAACCCTGTTGAATCCTGATTGTGCTACTTACATTTATTGTCAGTTTGCTGTCTTGGTGGCAATATGAGTAAATGCAACTGGTTGTTGAGAGTTTATTATTTAGTAATGGCAGTTATTTGAGGTATATGTGATATCTATTTGTGATGCAGTTTAATGTTATTCTGCTTAATAATGCTGCATCCTTAATGATTTCAGTGTGTGTCTATGCAATAAGTGTATATCCCACATAGGTGTTGATCCTTGTTTTAATTGCCCCATTCCACTACATTAATGTTACGATCTCTCTAAATATTGGATGGTTACGTAGTCTGGTAAAAGCCCGATACTGTCGTGTCACGCTTTAGTTATTTGAGTGCAGCTTAGTTGCCGGTGGATAGCACTGATGGCCCATTTGGAAAACCCACAGTCCGCCTCTGGTTCATAGTAAAAGAAATTGGGGGGGGATCTGAAACATGCATTCTAACACCATATAACCCTGAGTCATACCCAGAGAACCCTTATTCCCGTTTGAATAAATCATTCATCCCCCTGCTTGTTTCTTTGTGTGGAAGATTCAAAGATGAAAAACAACCCGCACCATCTATAGCTCAGCGGTAAGTCATCTTTTCCAAGTCAGAATTCCTTTTCATGTGCCAAAATAGGCCAAGATATATTCTGAGATATGAGTATTAAAGGTAGACAAATGTTTAAATGCTGAATAGTATTGCCTCTTTTGATTTATCTTTTACAAGCAGTGAAATAATCATTTCAGTTCTGTCAAGCTGTGCTCTACGGAGGCACAGTGCGAACTAAAATACTTATAACATTTCTAAAAAAAATCAGTCCGGGCGGCAGAGATAAACACTGAAAGCAATTTAGGTATATAAATATTACAGAAATATTACACAAGGATGCCACATGTCTAAAGAGTTAAACAAGAAATTAGATACGGGATATAAAAGTATGCAAAACATCTTTGTGACTGTGTGACCGTTCTTTAAAATAAGAAATAAGAAAAATAAATAACCTCTTCTTGGTGCTAAAAGAAATATGCAAACACCGTATGTTTGTTTATTTTTCAAAAAAAGACAGTTGGTGACCTCTTATCTATAGACTGTGTATGTTCTAAATATATCCAGACAGAGGTGTGAGTGGGGCAAAAAAAAGGTTTGTTTTATTTGACTTTAGAGGTAGGGAAGGTGAAAACCTTTAAATTCCTTGGAACCCAGAACAGCGAGGGTCTCACCTGGTCTCACAACACCAAACGCATCATAATGAAATCTCAGCAGAAACTGTAGTTTCTGAGCAACTTTGGTATGTCAACCATAACCCTCAGCAGCTTTTATACATGTACAGCGGAGAGCGTCATCACCAGTCCTATTTCAGACTGCTCAGGATAGAAAAGCTATGCTGCATGTGATGAAAACTGCACAGAGGGTCATCAGGAGGTCCCACAACATCATCAAGGACAGTTCAGAGCTCCAACACAGTCTCCTCACACATCTGCACTCAGGGAGGGGCCACAGGAGTGTGAAATCAAGAAAAGACTCAAACACTTTCTCGCATTTGAACGACACAATCATCAACGGCCGTGCTCCCAGTGGCTTTTTACTTGATCAGTGCAAAAAAAACATTTAACAGTTAGTGCAACTTACTTTGAACTTTGTTTGCAATATTTGCATGAGGCACAGAAATCCTAACTTTTAACTCAGTTTGTAACTCCTCATTTTTAAAACTGTATTTTAATTTGCATTGTAATTTCCTTAACTGTTTTGGGTGAAGGGAGACTGGCAAAGTAAACATTTAGTTGCCTGCTATAAGCCACTGTTTTTTTACAATGCATTTGACAATCTTGACTCTAAAAAATATGATGTCATATTTTTTTTTAGGGTGTCCTGAAAGCTTTGTGTGCTCTCCTGCCATCCCACATTTTTCACCTTCGATTACGCTGGTATAAATACACAAATCAGAGGTCAATGGCATTAGGCGGTATTTGCTCGACACACACAGACAATCAATACTAAGTTTCCTGGCATGTATTTAGGTTACTGTGCTAGTTCTCAGCTTTACATCAAAAAGGTTTATGAGGGTCACACATTAAGATTTACTGCAATTCATGTCATTAATTAGCCAACATGTTAAGATCAGTGAATTTCATTTTAAACAGGGGATTTTAAATAAATATATAAATTAAAGTCATTGTACTAGTCAACTTCAGAAGAAATCAGCCAGTGTAAACAGCTAAAATACACAGCAAGTAGTTGATTCATTAAAGCGTTGAGTCATCCAACTTTTTTTCAGTCAAGGACCCCTGTTAAAGTATGAAAAAGCTGTCGTCACTCCTATTAATATGTATTTGAAACTGTTCACTCTGCACCCATCTGACAGCCAACACAAACATGTGTGCACACACACTTTGAGGATAATGAAGGGGGGGGGGGTTAGATGAGACTTACTATCAGTGGGGAATGTAAGCTGGATGGCAGGACACAGAACGCGTGGTCCACAATCCATGCATTTGTTCTTTGAGGAAGTTCAGCTCTGACTTTGCTCTAATATATCTCATCTGCCACCAGATGTCTAAGTCTTTAACTTCTCAAGTTCTCAGTTTATTTTGAGGTAAATCTCAACTTATTTACAAACCCAAAATAAACTTAAAATAGCTCCAACTATCAGGTGTATCATGATGTCTATTGACAGGTAAGACCTAAAGTATTTGATTTTCAGTGTCAGTGATGTTATACTTGCTGTTATATCTGAGAAAACAATGCATTTGTTCAGAAACTCTTAACTAACTACAGCAGCAAACGTCAGAAATACCAGGGAAGTCATGTTATTCTATACAGTGAGTGGGAACTTACAAAAACGCCGTATCTTATATGCACTAGTAAGTTACACGATCTACCTTAAAAACGACAAAAGTCACTCTGATGAAGGATCATCTGAAACATATAGTTTGATGTTCGTTTGTTTGTTTTTCCTTCATTTTTCAACTGGCATAAAATATACCAGTTGTGTCCTAAATAAGATGTGAAATACAGATGCTTCCATATTCCTCATATTCAAATCCATGGTTCCTTCTGCTTGTTTTAATCAAAGTAGCCCGGCCTTAATTCCTATTTACACCTTTTTACTTTTACTGTAAAACACTATAACAATAAAGTCATAGAAACAAACACATAGGGTATTATTGGGAAAAGAAACAGTAAATATTTCTCACAAATCATTATGGAACACGTCTCACTGCAGAGGTACATTCTTTCCTCAGACTCACTGGCATTAAAGCACATTGGTATTTGAAGAACGGTGCTGTTTCAGAAAAAGGGAAATCAATAAGTTTGGTAATGTGCAGTTCAACTAAACTGTGATGTCACTAGTAAAGGCAACCTGTGGTCAAGAGGGATATGAAACATATTGTGTGACTTCAATGAAATAAATGCATTGTAATGAGCAAATAAACAGCTACAATAATGTCATAACATAAATACATAACAATCCAGCTGTATTTAATAATGTAGATTATCTATGTGTCACAAACTACTAATGATTGATGGTTAGGAGTATCATACATTTAATGGGGTCTACTGTATTAAATGTTTCAGAAAAACATGCCCTCAGTTTTTTTGTCTTATCACGCTCCCATCAAACAGACAAACTTGAATATGAATCTTCCTTGGCGGATGTAAAAAAACAAAAAAACAAACAAACCTGCAAGATTTGAAAATCTGCAGAATTATAAATGTCTAGTCAAGTCTCCAAAACATACAGGAAACATAAACTGTGTTCAAACATTGGTTTAAGCAGGTGGTCATAATGTTATGGCTGATGAGTGAGCAATTGCCATATTGTTCAAAATCGATTGCAGTAGACTTATGACACTTTGACAAACAAATAAGAAACTGTGTTAATTTGTATATTCTGTTTGTGTATATGAATATTAGCGCTTGACAGTTACCAAATATAGACCAGAATAGCAAATTTTACTTTGTGAGACATTAATTGTAGAAGAGATTTAAGCAGTAATTAATATTAGTGGACTTAGTTAAAATCCAAACCAAATATGTATTATTAGATTGTACGAAGGAGTATTTAGGCCACCTTGAAAAATTTAAAAATCGAGTACTACAAGAGCAAAATCGTAATTTTTCAGGAAAAAAAATGTAATCTCGTAAAACTACAACTAATTTTCTGGTATTTTACTATTTTGGTCTCATAATCTGCATTTTTTTTTATTTTTTATGTCAATCTGGCCCTAACACTCCGTCGTAAGATTGACTCGCTTATCCAAGATTGGGCTGAAACATATAGACAGAACTGTGGCGAAAAACGTACCCGCTTAAGAATTGAATATGAAAAGATTAAGTGATGCAGTGTGTCCAAACTTTCCACCGGACTAGAAATAATAGTTAATAATATTGGAAAGCAACTTTAACTTTATGTATTGCCATTCAACCAAAGAAATGGAGCCAGAGAAGGTATCACAGCATTTCAATATGACATGTCCCATTAAAAAAGAAAGCTTCAACGAAGATCTTTATATTTTTTCTTTTTTTTTACAAAGATTTCACATGAGAGGAGCTGGAATCACAGCTGCACGCACAATTACATTACAATGAAACAACTTAGCAACATGAATGTAAGAGTGATGTCATTGCTAAATTATCGTACATTTGTAGATCGTACAGCGGCAGAAATTAACATACAGCATAGTAACTCATGTAAAAACATGAAAACTGTCATACCATAACACGAAAATGATCACGTTATAACATGTTGGTGATAATTACCTCAGCCAAAGAGGTTATGTTTTCACTCCTGTGCGTTTGTTTGTATGTTGTCTGTGTTTGTGAGCAAGGTTACAGAAAGACTACAGGGACTAGACAGATTTGCATGAAACTTTACCCAGATGTAGGTTTTGGCGTATCCTAGAGGTGATCCTCGGATTAATGTTTCAGGTATGTGTTTCGCACCAATTAAAATAAAATTAGATAATAAGCAGTTTGGAGTAGTGATGTCACAATGTTGCTTCTGCTGCCTGTGATCCACTGATTCCTTTGATGATTATTTGAGAGTCGAGTGCGGGCAAGATAATAATAATAATAATAATACATTTAATTTATAATGCACTTTACATTTGGATCAAATCTCAAAGTGCTACAAAGCAAAAGCAGATAAAAGCATCAATAAAAAATAAAATAATAACTATATAAA
>VRLP01003698.1:0-60011 GCA_009660295.1 Lophius piscatorius | reverse complement strand
TGGACTCCCGCTAATTTATGGGGGCAAGGTTTCCGACTGTTTCAGGCAGACAACTAGGGTGTGCTGCAGCAGACACACACAAAGACGAACACAACATGCCTCACCCTCTTCATTAGCCACCAGGCACAACTGTTTCTAATCAGAAGTCTATTTACGCATCAACAACTTCCCACATCTCCCTCTGCCTGCCCTGATGCTGCTGCTCTGCACATGAGTCGCTGCCTGTACTCTAAGCCAACCTAACATCTACTTGTAGGCTCTGATAAAGGGTGCTCAGAATTTCACTCATCACTCCTCGAAACTATCTCCATGTTTAAACTAGGCCAGCACTGTCATCCCAAACAGCAAGGGTATATCCCTGAAATAGCCCCTAATCCCCTTCAATCCATCTGATTGATCTCCGAACTTGACAGTTTGAGTAGAAATTCTTGTAATACAAGCGAAGAAGCCAGATGTTGGAGTTCATAAGTTGGCTTGGTTCCATGTTGTCTGCTGTTGATGTCCTTCTACATTAAAGCAACACTGAAGGCGTCTCATAGGAGAGAAGACGATAAAATGAACATTCAGTTGACAGTCAACATTTCTAGTAGACATTCCTGCAGCCACTGTGGCATTGTAAGCTCACTAAATTCTAAATATCTGTGGAATTCCGTTTCGCGATTAAGCAGCTCTTTTTGGTGTAGCCTTTTTTATGACCAATCGAAATCACACCTGTGGATGATCATCCTGTTAGATGTTGATATGCCATACTTTTCAGGTAGATGGATTGTTTTGGAAGAAAAGGAGAAGTTCTCACATGACAAATGTGTTAGAAAGTGCTCTTAGTGGCTGAGCACAACACAAAGATGCAACATTTACACGAGGTAGTTTTCACGAGGTTGCCATACAGGAACAGCCACAGGTAGCACATTAGGGTTCAGTAGTGGTTTGTTGGCACTGGAGAGAAGCCACAGCCTACATCAACAGCTCGCCTGCTCACCTCATTATTGGACTGGCAACTGCAAGTACACCTGCATCTGCCTCTCAAGTTGGCAGATTATAGCACAGTAATGTCACTGAGGCCAGACATTGTCCTATCATCTGCCTTTTCTGAGTAGGTGCTCCTAGTGGAACTAACAGTCCCCTGGGAGGACCAGATGGAAGAGGCGAACAATGTCGGATGTTGCAAAACGCAAAACACCAAATCATGGACCAAACTTTATTTATATAGCAGTTTCAATTGCAATTGACAATTGCGCACATCTGTATGTTTGCAGAACAGTTTTTTGTGTGCTGGTGTCTTTGAGGCTTCCCCAGTTAAAACTTGGTTAAAGAAGATAAATCAGACGTGGGCGTTAACAGTATAAATTAGCTTTTACTTTCCTTTTGATATATTCTTTTAAAGTTTTCCTAATATCACTAAGAATACTGAAGTATTGAATCATAACAAAGTTTGCCTCCATTTAGTTAGATGCACTTTTGTGCAGGTGAGTGGGGTAGAACACTACTTCCATTTCCAAGAGGATAGAAGACTAATGCAGTCTCTGTGCATTCCATAATCACAGAATTCCACCCTCTCCCCTATAATTTGCATTCTGTTAATTGGAGGAGTGTGGCGGGGATCAATGTGGCATTTAGTTTCTAATGGAACCCCGTAATAGTCCGAATGAAGATGGAAGAATCAGGCCTTCTATTGACACGATACTATTTACTTTGTTTTTATTGTCTCGATTATCTGTAATGAAAATGGGGACTTACAAGATTGATTCAAATTCAATTGTGTGTCCAACTTGTTTCTCGGAGTTCTCATTGCATTGGGTACATTCGTTTAGTACTTTCAGTTAATTAGAATGTTCTTATGTTCCGATAATTGATTAATAAATGTTGCCTGATTTATATATAGTGTTCAGTTGTCAACATACAATTTTCAGGATGGATCAGTGAGATTTAATTGAATGACAGCCCAGAAGAATCACATTGGTTTTTTTCCCTTCATAAGACATTCATATCTGTATGCTTTACATCTGTTTTAATTCCACTTTTCAGTAGTATCAGAAGTAACTGGGTTTTTTTTTTCTGTTGATCTGAACATTAAAGGACACAGGTACAAAAATTGTCCCTCAACCCTTACTGAAGATGGAAATTATAATCTTGCATATGCATTAAAATTTGCATATGTTTATTAATATGCACTTTCCCTTTTATAAATAAATAAATAAGAAAATTAGAACCCCAATGACAGAGAACCACATTGTAACATTGTGCTGAATGTAATCATCTAATTTCAGTCAGGAGAGACAGAGAATGAAGAGAAGACAAAAGATTTTTTTACGACAGATGATGTGTTATAATTAATCCATCAGTGAATCTGTGGCACTCAACCTCTTGAGGGAGAAAGTGATGGAATGGTATCTGACCTGAGTAGCAGCTGGTAGGCGATCCGGAGTGAACCCAGGCAGAGTCCACACAGAAAGGCCTCAAAGGTGGTCAGAGGTGGATTTGAATCAAGGACCTTCTTTCTGTGAGGCAATGAAATTGAAGGGACTCGTTATCCTTTTGTTGGATCGGTTTTCTTTTTCACCTCTTTCTCTGTGATTTTAAATTGTATTGTCTTTCTGATGGTTTTTTATTTTGATTCAGGTTATATAAGTTAATGGTTACATTTAAAATAGCAATACTGAAAAAAATGTGGTTTGTTGGACTTATATTTGCATTAATCATTTAAGTTCTTAAAGTAAATTTAATATAGAAAATGTATGACTGTATTCAAACATTTTTTTAAATTTGCAGTTCCATCTGCAGTACCCCAAAGTACCCATAGGGCTACGTGGATCTATATAGGAGCTAAGGTGTGGTGAGATCAAACTTAATAAACTCTATAGGAAAATAATAGAATGATAAATAACATGTAAATAAATAATAGTAAAATGAATTAATAATAAACAAAATAAATAAAAAATATAAAGGATAAATTAAAAATAATGGACTGTAGAGGATTTGCTCAGGTTTTGGCAGTAAGCACACGTAGGATCCAGACACAATGGAGAAAGCTGTCTACAATAGTTCCACTCATCTATCCTGTGATTTTCTGTCTCATCTCACTGCTAAACATTGAATGAGACTTATTTGTGTATGATTAGATAAAACACAGATATCTGGCATAGATCATCTTAAATCACATGTCCAGTCCTCCATACATCTTAATATTGACCACAGTCGTCAGAAGCGGATTTCTTATGTTTCAGGATTAATATGTGATACGATTCAAATGTTAAGTTAATCACAATATTGCTTCGAAAATGTATCTATTAATGTCATCCGTTTCTTTTAGAATCTTGGACTGTCTATTACAGTGGTTATCAAATGTTTCCCAGTAATGTATCCCCTAGTTTCCTGCCAAATACCCTCACCCCAAGCTAGGACAATATCCTTTATAAGGATGTACAATTTTAACCTTGGGACCTATCCCGCTTTTCTTTGGCGAAAGGCAGGCCAGTTCATCAGTGTCCACTCACAGAGACAGACAACCATTCCCACCAACGGGCATTCAGTCTTTTATCTTTATTTTATGTTTTCCTACTGTTGGAGCAGGCTGGAATACCCCGGAGGAACCCCCTGCACACGTAAAGGCCCCAGAGCCAATGGACTGAACCCTGATCCCCCTTCCTTTGAGGCAACCACCATTACACCATATGCCTTCCCTGATGGAATTTTGTTGTCCCTGTTCACCTTTTTATTCCTTTCTCTGTATTTTCAGACATATTGTTGCGACATTTCAAGCAGGATTTTCCTTTGATTTTGAACTTCCCACAATCACAGTCAATGTGATTGCATTTCTTGTTTGCAGTTCAGAGCAGATAAAAACCCATTCAAACTAGGCCGATGCTGTCGTCCCCGACACCAATGGTTTATCTCTGAAAAGTCCCCAATCCCATTTGTTGTACAAGCAATCCCCCTGATTGAACTCCTCAAATTAAATGTGAAATAAGTATTTTTCGTGGAAAAGAGCTCACTAAATGGAGTATTCTATAAAATATTAGATTAAAATATGGGTAAACTATGATATAAACAAGAGAGAACTCCTCAATTTGATTTATATGCACCATATTTGGAATAAACCCGACCAAAGACTGAGAAATTATAGCCGAACATTTCAAAAGCTCCCACTAGTGTCATAAAGAGACAAACGACCCTTCCCAAAAATCAATCCAGTTCTTCCTCGCACTAAGTCTATGGAGGTATAAGTTCACAAACGTTATCCTCATTATCTTTTACTGCCTTCTGTCACATATTCACTTTTCATAGTAGATGTCTATTTTCGATGTTTTTATTTATATCCCCGAAAAGTTGGGATATTATGTAATCGTCGTCAGCGCCGCCGCGTTCATGTATCATATTAACTCTTAAATCAAAAACTATTTTATGGATCATTTTAAAATTTTATCCAAATAAACCTAAGTTTGAACTGGATTGTGAACCTTAGTGTGAACTGGATTGATTTTAATAATAATAATAATACATTTAATTTAGAACGCACTTTACATTTGGATAAAATCTCAAAGTGCTACAAAGCAAAAGCAGATAAAAGCATCAATAAAAAATAAAATAATAACTATATAATTTTGGGAGAGATTGGCCGTGTGTTTTCTGAGACTTGGATTCATGGATACACAGATTTAAGCACAAGGAAGAACTTGATTAAGGAAAAGGTTGATTGTATATTTTTGACATAGGGGGAGCTTTATCTCCAAAAGTTTTTGGGCCATAATTCATACCGCTTTATTATTCTCACCATTCACATGTGTCTCGGCTACCCGGACACTTGTTGCAGTTTTACATTTAAACATTCATCCAGTTCCTTCATGCTGCTGGTTTGGCACCCTCCACCTCACCATCTCCACTCAGTTCTTGCATATACAAGATTCTTTCATCAGTCTCAGCAGACTCATGTGCCTCCATCACCAGTATCCAGTTCCAAAGGGAACAAAAAACCTACTTCAGCATATTCCCGCTATCCAAAAACATGCAGTATAGATTAATTGGTGACTCTAAATTGACTGTAGGTGAGAATAATATCTTGAACAGTATATTGTCTTCATGTGACGGCCCTGTGATGAATTGGTGACTTGTCAAGGACGTACGTCTTCACTCCCACAAGTCAGCTGGGATAAGATCCAGTCCACCCTGCCTCCAGCTCCTGAACAGGATAAATGGTTACAGATAATGGATAGATGGACATTTCTGAAATTATTTTTGTAATGCTGCCCATTTTCAATTTTCATTTCATGGATTAAGACATAGCTTATGAAAGAGTAGGCTGAAAATCAACACTTAAGGATTTCATGAGTCGAAGAAATCAAGGATAAAGCTGTACTAGAAGGTTTCCAGAGACAAGCCCTTCCTCCTTGAGAGGTTTTCCAGAATATGACTTCATTCCTCTGTACTGCAGAACCATAATCAGCCTGCCTGCTGGAGATTCTGTAGAAACACAAGTGGAGTTGCCCCTCTATGGCTCCATTTTGGAGGAACGTCAGTGGTGACATGGGAGCCGATTCCAAGATTAAAAAGCCAAGCCTTCTGGTGATGTAGAAGAGGTTTGCTACGCAAAGTGAGATAAGTACTTGTTAAGGGTGCTGTTGGTGGTGTGCAAACAGACTCTCAGCACAAAGTTTTAATTTTTTTATGAAAAATTCACACATCGCTCTTTCAGAGACGTGTGAAGGAACAGATGCTGACTGCTCAGCTTGCTGCATTCATTTAAAGGTGACATTTTCTTTCATAACAATTAATTTGTAAAATAACCAACGAAAAAGCCAGGACCTCGTTAATTAGGTGAGATAATTGTCATAATTAAGAATGTCACTCTTTCATTAAAAGGCCGAATGTCACTGGTGTAGCCGTGGTAATAATCCTCAGTGACATCTCGGAAGCCATATGGTGCCTGTAACTCAAGACATCCAGTGTGTAATTATCATAAATGTGGCCCTGTGCCTTTTGCGTTCTGAGAAAATTAGATTTAAACACAAATTTGTGATGGTTAGTAGACTTTTAATAGCTTACGATCAAATCTTTATTGATCATATATGTAATTATACATTCTATGCCGCGATAGTGGATAGTGGAGGTGACCGTTTGTCAAAATTTAGGTGTACCATAAATGTTTTTCTGCAACATCCTTCAGCAGATCACCGAAAAGCCGCATCCCCATCTCGACCAATTTTGTTCTATAATTTATTTGTATAGTGTTAAGTAGTCTCAGATTTTGATTTTCTGTTTTATTCTGATGAGTGTAATGTGGTTATTTTGGGCTTTGGGTGGTCGTCAGGAACCAGTTCCTGTTTTAAGATAGGTTCTTCAGTTGCTATATCGTTGGTTTGCTATATAGTCATGCACCATGGAACAAATCAATGACTATATAGGGTACCCCACTGTAAGTCTCATCAGGTCCTGGAACACCTCAGGATCCCATGGATGAGCCGGAGAGAGATGCTGAGGAAAGGGATCTCTGGAATGCCACCGCGACCCGATCTCGCATACGTTTAAGAAAATGGATGGATGGACCGAGATGGATGATTTAACTGCACAATAAGAACTTTGACTTTGTTACTTTGAGTACGTTTTGAAGGAAATAATGACATGTTCTTTTAACATTGCAACATCTATCCATTCATCTGTTTTCTATCTCTTATCCAGGGTTAGGTAACAGTGGCAGGAGGCCTAGCTCATCCAGGGGGAACCACGGGTTGTTCCCAGGACAGATAAAAGATGTCATTCCTCCAGTGAGCTCTGGATCTCATCCCAGAGGGACATGGCTGGAAAACTTCCAAAAGAGAACTGAAGTGGAGGCATCTTAATCAGATGACTGAAGCACCTTAACCAGCTCCTTCTGGCCCTTTCTGTCTCTTCTCCATGTTCCCACAGGATGTTCAAGCTCCTCATCTCATTACTAACGTCAATCAAAGTCAGATAAAAGCATCTGAGAGCAGTTGACAAGGAGAACCTTTGTATATTTACTTGGGAGCTTTCACTCAATCATTCTACATGTTTTGTAATTGTTTATGTCAAGAGGATTTTGGTAAACAAAAACATATTGCTAAATTTCCATTCTTCTCTGCAAAAGTATTTGACAGCAAGAGAAAAGTTATGATTGAAGTAAAGAGAAAATTATCTCTGAACTCTTTTCACACATTCAGGTAAAACTCACTGCACAAAAGCAGCACATAAAGAAATCAGAACGAAAGTCAGAAGGAAGGCCTTCTTTAAGTGCTTCCTTTTGTAGTGTCAGGAAATAATGAACTCTTCCAATCAAATGTCATAAAAAAAAAGCTACATAAAACTCTCCACTGTGAAATGATTAATGACATCACATAATGTTCTTTTACTGCAACATATGTGTTTATTCTCACTGCAGGCAAAATCCACTCTGATAAATTAATTTCTAAAGTTGATGGTAAGGACACTGACATGAGATGAAATTAAGAAAATTTCCTTGGAGTTACATTTTTAGCTCAGATGGGAAAAACCTTCTGCACAAACATGAAAGTTTGTTGTTTGAGTTGTAACATTTGTTTTTTCCATTAACTCCAGAGTTAATGGAATGTCAGTCAATATTGAAATGTTATGTTGCTGAAGTTTATCACGGCTTTTTCGCACCAATCTGTCACAACACCAACTGTATTTTACAAATTAGACTGAAGCAACTCCATGACTTCTTCTCAGCAAGTACTTCCAAAGTCCTCTTTAAGTTTTTTTTTTGGTGTTTTTAATTATGATGCCGGAATCAATGCCCGTATACTGATGGAAGATATCCATGCAACTAGAGAAGATTTGTTGGTGCATGGATTAAGATGATTTAATACTAATCTTGCAGATTGTGGCATTGTTAGTCTGTGATTATGCGACTAATCTTGGCATCAGTGAGCAGGCCAAGTGGTTTAGTGGTTTCAAAGGGTTATTTCTGTCTCTGTCCAGCATTCTACTGATCCAGTGACATATGGCAGTCCAGCTAGCCACGACCTTCAACCACAGTCAAGCTGCATCATCACAGATGTCCTCCTGAAAAACAGTGTAGGGGGGTGGAAATATCATGTCAAATCAGAAAATTCTGATGGGATATTTTACTTTGACTGCTATCAGTGTGAATTTTATTGTCTTTTATAAAATGCTTTAATAACAGATTTCTTCTTGTGGTTATGGAAACAGGAAGTATGGTTTATAGTTCCGACTGAAATCACCAATCAAAATTTGCATTTATCGCACTAAGGAATATATATGTCTTGCATTGCTTGTGAATGCTTCACAATAAAAGTCTCTTTTTAGCTCGCACTAATCCATGATAGATAACATAAGCAGAGCACACAGCCTGATTCATGTGGTGTACACTATGTCAAGTTTGTGTCTACTAACTGATTAAAAATCCTGCAAACATACCATCAAAACCATTTATTTGAGTCTTCCTTCAAATGATTTGTCCTATGATGGCTGTGGTTTTAAGGATGTCGATGTTTTCGTAGGTTGTTGTTGATCACTTCAAGCCTATGACTGCAATGAATTAATCCCTGAGCCTGTCGATATACAGGCTAAAGAGGGACTCTTTGCATTGATCAGAAACATCAGAAAACACGTCTTCTCTATACATTGCTCAATCCGGAAGGGAGAGAGAGGATCATAAACCAACAGTTCATGTATCTGTTTCATCCAATATTTTTTGTTCAAATCAGAGAAATCAGAGAAAGTCCACCCTTTTTTTCCCATCAGCACTCTAAAAGGCTTATTATGATGAATAATTCTCATAATTTCACTATTACAATTTATCAATCAATCAATCAATCAATCAAGTCTTATATCACGATACGTAGTTTAAAAACACTGAGCCATCAAGAAAAGGGCTGCACCGTCACGTAATAAGGGGTATAATAAATGTATTATTATTATTATTATTATTATTATTATTATTACTATTACATGAGATTAAAAATTCTCACCTGATTGAGATTTCCTTGACTTCTCACCTGATTGAGATGAACTTTAAATCTGGACTATACAATATGTCTCTCAAAGATATGCTTTCATTGGGAATGGAAGTTAGAGGTTTGCTTTGGAGGATTGTCATGACCTTGTGTTTATTTAATATTTTTTTATTGTGAAGGTTCATCATTGTCATCACTTGTGTTCCTTTTCCCTCTCTGTGTCTGACCCGTGATTCTATTCTCCTCTTGTGGGATTGTTAATCACGTTCACCTGTGTTTCCCCTCCAGCTGTGTCTCAGTGTATATAGTCTGTCCTCTCCTTTCCTTTTGTGCCAGTTCTTCATGGATGTCTTGTCATCACACGTCCCAGCCAGCCCTTAGTGTTTTCCTCATGTAAGTTTATTTTTTTCATGGTGCTAAATTTGGATAATTTTTTGACTCTGCCTTTTGATTTTGGACTGTTTGCTTTATTGGACTGCTCACCTGGTTTTGACCCCTGTCTGTTGTTGTGCATTGAGGTTTGATTTTTAGTATTAAGTATTAAACTGCAACTGCTCTGCCTCCACTATCGTGTGTCTGCACCAGGGTCCTAACCTCTGCTCCTGCCTCACACAGTTCCTAACAAGAATAACTTGAAATTGAAAAAAGCAATGAGAACTTGAAGTTGCTCAGTTTAAAGCTTGGAAATATACTAATATGAATTTGTGACACAACTAGTTTTGTAAGCCAAAAATGATTCCATATGCAAATGTTAAGTGTAAACTAGAAATGTGAAAATGACAGCAATACCTATGCTTTGCTGTCATTTTCTTGCTAAACAATTCAAGGAGATTATTGAGAGGGGTTTTTTTCTCAAAAAAAAACGCTGATATCAAATTCCGAACTTGGGCCTGGGGAACAAAAATGAGTGATATAGTGATATAAGTGATATAATATCTATAAATTGACCCTAGGAGTGAATTTGAGTGTGAATGGTGTGTAGAAAATTAGATGAACTGTCCGGTGTGTGCATGCCCAGTCAGAGGGATAGGATCCTGTAAGAATATGCAGTTTCAATTAATAAAAAGGTTTAAAGATGGAAAAATCTCAATAAAATAATAAATCAGCTGCTTCAACACCACAACAGCTGAAACTGTAGTTCAGTCTGCCAGACAGCAGTGTTTATCATGATTAAAGATGTAAGTAATTTATTAACCATTACTTCTTAAGTGTTTTGTTCATAATAAAAAGGAAATTCTCCATGCCAATGTCTGACATTTTGTTTATAGACTGAACATTCTGAAGATTTGTGGCACTAAAAGAAAAACTCAGCTTCCCTCTTCCTCCTAACAGACAATAGTCCTAATCCCCATGGCTACCACAGTACTTTGTCGCTGGAATCTAAAGATGTTTTTGGGGCTTTTTTTGCAAAGACCAATGTTGAAGTTTTTCTTGGAAACTGCTAAATTCATCCACTCTTTCTTCCTTCAAGCCTGTGGATGAAGTCTGAGCATTGCTTGATTGCATCTAAAGCCATTTATAATCCCCAAAGGGCTGAGAAATAATGTTAGACAATGCTAGAGGTTCAGTTTCCTCCAGAGTCTGGACTCGTGGTAGAAATTGATTTAGGCTGCTCTGCTGAGAATGACGGTCGCTATCCACAAGCCAACATTAAGTGGGAGCACCATAGAGTGGTTCCCAATGAGGCTGTTAAATAAAAAGTCAGAAATGTTTTTTTGAGGACCAGAATTACAGTTTTCAGCCATCTTGTGTTTTATTCAAAATGGAGTGAACATGGCACAGTGTGTATTAAGTCTCAAATCTACATCCTTGTTGCCTCTTACTGCAGCAAGATTATCGTACGAACATCACTGCATTCCTTCAAACCAAATAAGAAAGGTCTCATGAATACGACTATCACAATTAAGCATAATGTCTGGTTTTGTGTCTGAGTTTATTTCCACTGTAAGTCATATTTCTAATCTTCATCACCTCAAGAATAAGTCATTTTTGGAACAGAGGTAGCTTGCCAATGAAGGTATTCCAGATGTCCTTCTTCCAAAGAAAGCATAAGAAAAAAAAGCATTCCCAGGCTAGAGGAGGTATATGATCCCACCAGCGAGTTTTGGGTCTACCCAAGGTCACCTCCTAGTTGGGTACACCAGGTAAACCTCAAAAGGGAGTAATCCTAATTATATGCCCAGATCAAATCAACTGGCTCCTCCCATGAAGGAGCAAGACTCTTCTCCCTCCAGATGTCCTCTCCTTATTTCTGCAGCTGATACCAACCACCCTGTGAAGAAAAATCATTTTGACTGCTTGTATCTTTGATCTCATTCTTCCAGTCTCTACTCAAACCTCATGACCATAGGTGAGGGATGAAACATAGATTAGCCTGTAAATGGAGAGCTTTTCCTTAAGGCTCAGCGTTCTCTTCACCTCAACAGACCCATACCACACCTGCATCTCTGATGATGCTGCACCAAATCCGCTGTCCATCTCATGGGCCATTATTCCATCACTCCATGCCAAGATACTTAAAAGTTCAAACAGCAGAACACATTGGCCCACAGTATTGCTTATATTCTCTATGACCTTAAGCACATTTAGCAGTTTTGTTTGACAGTGGTACAACTCAAACAAAATGGCATTTATTTCTAAATATATTAGAGTATAGCTGCAGGAAGAATTTCACATTTTCCAACTTTCAGATAAATAGAAGTTATTTGTTGTTTAATTGTTCGACACATTCAGTTTCAGGAGCTTGGGAGTGACAGGTGCAAATCTTACTTAACAAATGGATTGAGAGCTCGGTGCCGGGCTCAACCCTGATTACCTCCCGTAAGCCCCATCAGCTGATACCTCTGAAGTATGCTGTCCGCTGTTGTTCATTAGCAAATCCCCAAACTAGAAAGACAAAAGAGGATTTATTAGGCTCTGGTTTGGGTTAATCTATTCAAAGGTAAATGTAGCTGGTCATCCTCATGGAAGTCCTCTCCACCACTGAAGAAGTTTCTTTCTGTGCTGCAATCAGATGGAGGTCGGTTCAGCCAAATGTCGTCAGCTTATCTGTAAGCTCTGTAAACATTACACACAAAAATAGAATTAAATATTAGTTTAGTATTTTAAATTGTTGGAAAGCCAAGGATATGTTACATTAACAAGTTATATAATAAGAAATTTAATGAAACAAGGATGTAATCAATTATGGTCTGTCCGATGATGGGGAAAGCGTTATATGATTCACAGCAAGTACAGCTGAACAAGTCTTGAACTTTAGTTGTATTTACTCCAGCTTCTCAATAGTCTGAGTATCTGTGCACTGACAGCAGTTCAATCAGGAGAAAAAAATGAAGATGAATAATATCTTAGAACATGATGATTTGTGAAAATGAGTATATTACAAAGTCTAAGGCACTCAGATTCTTCAATGAGATTTTGATCATAGGTTATCTACCCTGACCAGCAGCAAGCATATCCTCTTTTCTTTTTTTTTTAAGTCTTGGTACTGGTGGTGGCGGCTGATGAATCCGCAGTGAGACTGCTGAATGATGAGGATGGTGGATCTGTAAGGACTTGGTGGACGATGCGTGACCAGGCAGCATGAAAGTAAGAGATGAATGGTGAAAAACATATGAAGGACTGCTGAAGCCAAAGAGTGTTTCTGAAAGGTGAGGATGATAATGTAGTATGAGTAGTGCAAGGTTAGTATTTGTGACTGAACTTTTGCTAGATCATTATTATCATTGTGAAACACACAAAAGTTGTGCCAGGTTTCTCGTCCCATAGTTGATTCATTTCATTAATTTGTAACATTTAACAATGATAGATAAAACCCAGCAAAAATATGAAGAATGAACTTTAAAAATTAAATGAAAATATTTAAGATCTACAGCACTACAAGCAGCACTAGAACATGTCTGAATGGGGTAGTAGACCAGAGATGTCCAACTCATTCATACAGGGGGCAAAAATTAAAAACAGAGTTTACAACGAGAGCCAAACACTACTCTAATTGGCCATGTTTAATTTGAAGATAATGACAATATATTGTTATTTCATTGACTCATTTTATAGAATTCTGAAGGTACCAACTGAATAAAACATTTTCAAATTACAGATAAAATACAAATTAGATCATCATAACTAATTTTTATGTATCCCTCTCTAGCGACAGTGTTTCACAAAATAATTTCCTGTATGCCTGTAATATTCACAGGCATCAACAAAACCCAAAAAAACAAAAAAAAAGAAATGAACACGTTACATCTAAAATCAGTCTGTTTTTAATTGATGATATGAACAAAAAGTAACTTTAAAGGACCCTTGGTAAATGGCATTAAAATGTTCGTTCTATATACTAATACTTGCATGCGACGTAATAGGTTTATTATTCAGCTTTTTAATTTTTCTCATCCATAGCCCCTCCCAGGCTCCGTAGCATCTCTTCTAAGGATTAGCCTGAAGTTTATAAGAGTGACTGGATAATTGCTAATGTCTGACAACAGAGGAGCGGGGAGGAGAGCTTGCTCTGGCGCTCTTGAATTACCCCCAGCTATCGCAGTGCATTCTGGGATTTTTTTATCCGTGTTGTTTGTGCTATAAATTATTATAGAAATTAGATAATGTCTCGCAGGCCGGATATAATTGTTCTGCGGGCCTTGAGTTTGGCATGTCTGGAGTAGACTGTATGGTGTGAATTGAAAATATGAAGTGCAGAGTGCAGGAGAATATGTACAATGAATAAGGAAATGCCTATATAAATAGAATCTTCCATAATAATCAACACTTCCATTTCCAAATATTTGACTTTGATTGATCTTTTGCTCAACGAAAAAGAAAATCATGTATTCATAAATCCAATGGTAAGCTGACTCAAATCAGTAACTCAGTTAATTTTAAACCCATTCCAAGGAAACTCCTGAAAAAAAATCATGTTCCTCTTCCTTCCTTATCATGTGCATACAGTGTTGGAGGAACAAAGTGGCTGAAAGGGGAAAAGAAGGTATTTGGAGGCTTGTTAACAACCGCATGGTTAGATTGGGGGAAGCTGCAATAAGGGTGCTCTGTCTCTAGCGACAGCCGTTTTGGAGATTCATTTGTCATCATCCATCTGATCCTCTCTGCGTTCTAATTAAGGGGAGAATACAGAGCTGTGGAGTGTGCATAAAAAGAGGAGCCAAGAACAGAGGCTGGGCGCTCTCTTTGGATGTGTTCCTGGAGAAAAAGGGTTTGAAGAGCTCTTTGTGTCAGTGGGGTTCTAGAAACACAGTCTGACAAGCCAGTTTGGAGATGTCATTGAAGCCTCCTGGATTTATATGAGGTCATGGTGTACTTATTAAAATAAAGTTGCAAATTGTAAAATCACACAGTGACACTCTTACCTCTACTTAAGTTAAGAGCCCTTTTTTATAAAGAACATTGCCTCAATTGAGACCCTTATTTAAGATAAGATAAACCTTTATTACTCCCACAACAGGGAAATTGCTGATTTACGCCATTGTTTGTTAGCACTGAAAGAAACAACTGAACAGTTCCGTGATGGTGAGGCAGTAAGAATAGTGTAAATACTGCGCAAGCAAAGGAGATGTGAAATATAATGCAGAATTCTTATCATTAGCATTTAGTTTATCAAAAATGTGTGCTAGATTGGCTCTTCTGCGGGATAATATAACTCGGTGCAGATACCCATGACCCAGTTGCTAGTTAACAAGTTTTAGTTCCTTAAATAATTAGCCATCACAATTTGGCCCTTATCAAAAGGTATTCAGATCCTTAATTTCTGCTAGCTCCAAAACATCATCTTCAAAGACAACATGTTAATTTGCTGCCAATATAAAACCATTGACATGTGCCATTGTAACAATATCATTTTATCAGTGGTCAGTGGTATAATGTTATGGATGTTTGAGAATGCATCAAGCAGCTCCTCCTTAATAATGAGACAATAATATTTTACAAAAACAATCATTCACATCCCTTGATACATGGCGGTCGATCTCTGCTCTATTGGTAAGGAGCTCCCACAGTTCAGTTGATTATCTTCTTTGGTTAGTTGCTAATTGCCTTGCAAGGGGACACCCAACCCTTCTCTTAATCATAGTCCTGGACTATGCCCTTAGGCAGGTCATCAATGGATGGCATTAAGAACCTTGCCTCACAATTACTCCAAAAGGGTTCAGATGATTACCTGCAGTAGTCCTAACAGAGCTGGACTATGCAAACAACCTCATCCTACTGTCTGACTGACTGGATTAGGCACAGGAACTTTTTGCAAGAGTAGAGAAGGAGTGTGCCAAGGTTTGTCTCAGGCTTAGTGGCAAGAAAACTGAGGTTATCACCTACAAATTCTCCTGGACCATCCACCTCTTCCACCTCTCGACTTCCACACTTCCAGTGTGTGGAAGTCCAACCTTTCATGAAATACAAAGTTTCTTCTATGCGACCACAGTCTGTTCTTTTATACGAATATGAATTCTGGACCCGGAAGACTACAACGGAAAAGACCGTAGCTGCACGCTGCACGCTGCATGAGATTATGATATTTGATGGGACCGCATGTAGCGCTAATCGGAGCTATAAAGGCGCTATCAATGAGCTATGTGGGAGGTTGCCATGGGTGGGTGATGCACTGGTGATTTAGCCAGGTGCATTGAGGAATGGGGTGCCTGGATACGTCGCTGGACGGCTCGTCTGAGGATGAACGAATAACGTAGCGAGATGCTTCTTCGGCTGCCATTTGATTGATACAGATGATACCTTACATGTCAAGTTCTATATAATGCCCCAGAGATATTTTCTGATGTGAAAATACAGGGGCAATCTGTGTTGTGAATGGAATGAAAAGGCTGAGAGTAGCGAGAGTTACTCTAATATAGCGATAGTTGGTTTACGATCAACTCTGGTTGTATCATCAGATCTGCGGCCGCATGTCTTGGACAATCGGGTAAAGAGTGGAGCACAGCTGTCCACTCATCACCCGCTGGTGTTTAGTTGGATCAGATGGTGAGGGAGACTGCAGGAAAGATCTGGTAAACTCATACGATTTGTTGGGGTGAAGGGGAAACTCCTGTCCATAAGGTCTTCAACTCAAACCTCCAGAATAATTTCCAACATATTCCAGGGGGGTTAGGGACAAAGAATCTGGGCGGGCCATGCTCGAATTCTCCATTGTGGAGGCAGCTGCTAGCAGCTTTGGCTAGAAGGTTATTGGTGCTTGTCGTGGCAGCAACTTGAGAACCGGCTGGTGGATACCAGTGAGGGAAGCCGTTAAGCTAAAGGAGGCCTTTCGCACTTGGTTAGCCCAGGGGTCTGCTGAAATATCAGACAGGTACCAAGACACAAGAAGGGTTGCAGTTATGGCAAACCACCTGATGATTCGGTAAGGGAAAGCAGTGCCTGGCTCAGACTGTGTACAGCCGAGGAGAGTATTGCTGACCCATTCTGAGGATATCTTTGGGCGATGGAAAGAACAATGAGGAAAATTCTCAACGTGGAAGCCACACTCTCTATGGTGGACTTACAATAAGAGGACTTGGGGAAAGGCTATATAACGAAAGGAACGGTTGTGTCCGTATGCTTGGCAGAAAGTCAGACACATTTTCAGTGAAAGTTGAACTTTGCCAAGGTAGTCCCCTGTCTCTGATTCTTTTCTTGATATTCATGGATAGGAAGTCAAGGCGCAGTCAAGGTGAGGAGTATATCCGGTTAGGAAAGCTTAGAATTGCATCTCTGCTGTTTGCAGATGATGTGGTCATGTTGGCTTCATCAGTCCGTGACCTCCAGCATGGACTGGATTTGTAGCCGGGTGAAAAGCGGCCGGTGTGGGTCAGTGCTTCGAAATCTGAGGCATTAGTTCTCTGCTCGGAATAAGTGGACTCTTCCCTTGGGGTTAGGGGTAAGGTATCTTGGTGTCTTGTACTCGAGTGATTAGAAAATGGACCGGGAGATGGACAAGAATAGAAGCGGTTCCAATGAGCTTCCTTCATACAATGGCTGGGCTTGGCCTTATAGGGTACAGAGCTCAGAGATTCGGAGAGAGCTCGGAGTAGAGCCATGCTCCTTTGCGTCGAAAGGAAGAGACCCAGAGGTAGACCCAGAACTCGCTGGAGGGACTATATTTTTCATCTGGCCTGGGAACGGGATGCCCCAGGATGAGCGTGAGAGTGTTTCTGCAGAGAGGGATATATGGAAATCCCTTCTTAGCCTGCTGGTTCCGCGAACTGGCCCGGATAAGCGGAGAAAAAATGGATGGATGGATGGATGGATCAATCATAATGTATTTCTGTATGTGTGAGCTGTGGTAGGTATGATGAATTGATCCCGATGCATGCGGACATAGCAAGAGTATTTAAGCCATAACAAGTAACATGTACAATGCTTATAATATCTCCCTTCTCCTTATTGCTTATTGCAGCAATATTATATATATTATATATATATATATATTAGTTTAAATCCACATCCTGCTTTCTCCGCTGTTTGTTGCAGCTGTTCTCCCCACTGTGTTAAGTGAAATCGTAGGAAGCGCTATTTGTTCCTTGTGGTTTCAGATGACCTCTGTGCCTGTCAGACACTTCACACCTGACTGCTTACTGAAATCCCCGTGTTATGGCCAGCTGCGCCCTGCTGTGTCTCGAAATGCTTCATTGAGCATTGAGGGGGGGAGCAATACGGTTTTATTATAACCCACCTCTGCCTGTTCATGTAGCGTCACACAGCCATTTTGATGGATTGACGCTTAGAATAACAGAACGCCACAAGAATATATGAACCAAATTGGAGACTGAACTGGTTGAAGTTAAACATTGTAGAATATTGATGTCAAAGACCCAAATCTTTGATTCATGTGTTTTCTCCAACGCTTGACCCAATCTCAAGAGTTTATGAGGAGAGAAAGCATTTTTCTTCAATTCACTGACACGTGTATGGCGTCAGCTTTAGACAAAGACTCATGTCTTAAACAGATGGTGTGACATAAAATATGCTATCTATGATGAGCTGTGTTGTTGGAAATACATGTTGTCAACACATGCAGTAGAGCCATATTTCCTTGTTATGTTCATGGCACACTGCAAACGTGACATGGAAGGTGAGGAGGTATTATAGCTTGGATCCAGATATTTATGTCTGTATTCTCTCCTCAATTTCAAAATGTCTTGAGTTCTGAAGGTGATATTGAGTAGATTTGCAAATAACTATTTGTGGTGTGATTGTATTTTTTATGCTACACTGGTGAGACTATATAGTCGACTGGTGCTCTTGTGGCTATTATTTCACAATACAACATGTTGTCAAAAGAGCTTTAAGTACTCATGAGGAGTTAGTGGAGCTTGTTGACGTTGTGAAGGACGAATAAGATAACATGGCAGACGAAGTCAACATAGCAATGACAGCAAGGAGAGATGCATCAGGATCATCTGCTACATTTAGAATCCAGCCGCCACAGTTTTCAAATTATATATATATATATATATATATATATATATATATATATATATATATATATAGCCAGAGCCATTGCTGTCGTTTAGTGGTGGTTACCACGCTATCTGCATCTAAGATGTACTTGTGGCCAAGGGCCATCCTGTCCACAAGTGGGTCTGGTTCAGTCAGCTGAAGGAAAACAGCAATAACAAGCTCCAGATAAAAAGCAAAGATTAAGGAAGGAGAGGCAGCAGCGAAGCTCCCTCCTCAGATAATTGAAGTCTAATCTATACTATGCAGGTGTGCATTTAACATCAGGAATATGAGCCAAATGTCTCTGCAAAGATTTACATTCGGCATTCAATCGGTGTTATCGTTCCAATAGGAGCCACTGGCACACACTGGTACAAACGCAACACAGATGATTTCACTCATGATCAAATTCTATCACAGAAGTAAGAGCTGTAGTATTAACAAACCCTATATCTCGAGAAATTCTGATTCCGGCAAAAGGTGTAAATGAAATGGGCTCCGATTATTAAGAAGCATATGTAGAATTTCTGAGCAACATTTTGCCATACTTAGCCCCAATCAATGATTAAAAATGTGTGAAGAAAATAGTTTTAATCAAAATTATAGCAATATCTATGAACTTTGTTACATTAACATGTCTTTTAGGTACGGATTTAATAAACTGCCAAAGGTAAATCCATTTTTAATCTAAATGTTAAATCCATCCATCTGCTTATTCAGGATCAGATTGCAGTTGCAGCACCCACTCTCTTCCAGCAGAAAACCATGGCCTCAGATTTAAAGTTGCTGTCTTTCATGCCAGTTGCTTCAGACTCAGCTGAAAACAGCATTAGTGAGGGATGAAAACCAAGAACTGATGAAGCAAACCGAACCACATCAGCAGACAGCATCGATGCAATTCTAAGCTCTCCAAGCTGACACTCTCCTCACCTCATTGCGCCTTGAGATCCCGTCCATGAATATCAAGAACTGAATCATAAGCAAGGGACAACCTTGGCGGAGTTCAAGACCTACTGAGAAACTGCCTTACCTTCTGCTGGGGATACAGGAACAACTCTCGTTTTGGTCATATTGGGACCAGATGGCTCGTAGCAAGGGACCAGGTACCCCACACTGTAAAAGGAGAATTGTTTGATGAACATAAAAAATTAAGAGTCAGTCAGATCAAGCATTTACAACTTCAAATAATAAGTAAGTCTTAAAAATACATTATTGAATTTAAGTTATTAATTGAGATAATTTCTTTAAGTTCATCAACAATTTTCTTTTTACAATGCATGATTATATCCCAGGAGCAAGTTAAATGTGAATAAATATTTGTTTATTATTTGGATTGGTGTGTTACCAGTGAATACATTTTGTTTTTAGAATAGGAGTCCTGAGGGTTTATCGTACTCGTTTGTCAAAATGTTGTGCGATTCAGTGTTTGCAAGTCTGAATAATCTGCGTTTGACTTGCTTGTATTTGTATGTGGTTAAGAGGGTAAGGTAGATGTAGGAACGTACCTTGAGGTGGGAAATAAAGTATACATACTGCTGTTAAGAATAATTTAGAGGTATATGGGCTTCGCTTGAGTATTTATATTTGGAAAACTTTCTGTACTTACTTCCGACATTTTAACACAAAGATATTTACTTTTCACACCTGCATTCTCAAAACACGCTCATTATTATTTCTCTCCAAAGTCAGGGCTATTAAGGTATCGTGATCACTAACACCAAGGCGCATCCAACAGCAGTTGATTATCTTAACTCAGCTTTAATCCATCCTGTAAATCAATTAATCGTGTATATATTTCATATTCTTCTCAACTGGTTAACTAACTCACTAGGGGGAGATATATACAAAAAAACATTGCTTTTCGGACATCACTTGACATTTAAGTTCAATAAGGGGAATTTCTTGCATTTCTTGTATAATTTCTTGTATAATTTCAAAAACTTTCACCTTATCTTTAGAATACCCCGAGGTTAATAATAATAATAATACATTTAATTTATAATGTATTATTATTCTACCTTTAAGGCAGCAAAATGGCTCAGAGAGAATTAAACAAGAACATGTTGGGGGTCATGTGATCATGTTTTAGATTTGAGCACTATCACCTAAAAGTCAACGCAGACCAGGTAACGAGTGAACAGATGCCCTCATCTCATCTCTGTAGCATTTAATGTCCCATGTGATGCAATTGGCAGCATGAGAGATACATTTTTGTCATTGTCAGGAAAAATAGGGTAATGTTAATGTGGGTACAAACAAAGAATGAATCATCACCTACTTGAAAACAGCTGACGTTATGCCAAATGCATCAATTTATTAGAGTCCATTAGATTAAACTATGAATCAGTGTTTGTGGTATCTGCAATTACTGCATAAGAAAAGGCTGCAGTCAAAGAGCTTATGTGGCCTTTTCTCAACAGAAGAACATGGCATTTGGCGTCAACAGTAGGTTTTGGATTTTTTTCTTTAGTTCCCAGCAAGTCAACATTTCCTTTGCTGGCTTTCCTACCAACTTGTTCTCTGAAATGCACATTCTTATGTTCGGGCTAAGAAGGATAAACTATAAAACCACACTTCATTTGGCTCCTTCCTATCTGGAGTATGTAGATGGATTCCCTCCCGTCCTTAGCTTTTATGCTCCAGGTTGTCAGGTGGTTTTCAACAGTGCTACTTAACCTCCTCCGCCTCCGCCAGTTAGCCAGTTCTTTTCTGGCAAGTTCCACTCCAGCTTAATTCTCCCCACACAGCAAAGACGCAAATGCCAAATGGACCGTGTGCGTCTGTGTGCTTGAAAAAATGCTTTTCTGAGGTTAAGTTTATAGGTTTGTTTTTCTAAAGAATCTTTTTCTAACAGTGAAAATTGTGAACGGAATCATTCTAAAATTGTACTTGCTGCACAAAAAATTTGAATTCTTCTCAGTGGCATTTTTTCAAATAACAGTATCAGCAGCCCCTACGTTGAGGTTCTACGTCAATGGACTAAAGTATTCCGGCTTATACAGTCTAGTTTAAACCTACTATAATAATGACTTCTTTTGGTGAAGACAACATAAAATTATGTCGGGAATGTTGTTATAGATTCTTTTCTATTTTCTTTATTAATCTTTGTGTTTGGTGAACACAAATTGATTGGACCAAAAAATAACCCAAAAAATCATAGCTAGTGTCGGAGCTGGGTCGGTTCAACAGTATAACCGTTTAGTCCTGACTGAAATGTTCATCCTTCCATTTTCTGTAACTATTTATCCTGTTCAGGGACACACATTTTCAGAGCGTTTTGCAACAATAATGGCCCATGTCATTCCTTCATGAAAAATGAATGTGAATGTCAGGACTGCCTGACAAGGTTAAAATGCCCTCCATCATTGGAGCCCAAATTGTAAGAAAAGCCTGTTCAGGGACCTCAGTCTCAGATTTTTTTGTTTACTGAAGGATGGAACACCAGAAAGAAAATGCTGATACTGTCACAAGCCTAAAACATATAAGTACTATTCAGTTTTAAAGAGATAAATTATCAAATACCATCCATTTTCTGTAAAAGGTGAGAGGCGGGAAAATTAAAAACACTGTTCATCACAGAGCCAGCACATTAAGACAAAAAACACTTTCACCTCGAAATGCAATTTATTATTTATTATGTATTGTACATAGCCTTTTGACAGTGTGAGGAAGCAGGAGAACCTGAAGGCAATCCGCACACACAGGCAAACTCAACACATTACGACCCTAGGTCCAAATTTTAACCTAGAATGTTTTTGTTGTTAGGGTACAATTCTAACCACCAAGCCATCATGGACAAATTATTAATATCGTATAGTCAGAATTGTTTTGATACCACTCATTGACATTGAACAAAACATGAATGTAGATTGTAAATGTAACTTTATTGTAATAAGAATAAATGTAATTATGCCAAACAATACCCAAAATTGTCACACATTTTTCACAAATCCTAATGAAGGTATAGTTGCCCTTGCAGATCTGAACAGAAGTTGGAACTTGCCTAAAGCAGATATCAACAAAAGCCAAATTAGGGTAATGATAAACACGTTGAGATTCTATTACTTTATTGTGAGAGTACAGCAAAGTATTCTAACTCTGCTTACAACGCAGTTCAGAAAAGGACCATAAATGACTTCCCAATATTTGCAGAATAATGAAACCAGCTGACGCAGGACACCCCTTTAACGTCAGAAGAGCCAAAACCCAACGTCTGTCCAATGATGATGTCTATCCAAATCCAGGGCTTGATGTCAACTCAGTTTTCATTTCCAACAAAAACGTTAGACGTTAGAGTCCGTTTTTCTGATGTAACGCTAACGTCCTGTGCCAGCTGGCTCTAGAAATGAAAAATTCTCTCACCAGCATCCAATTAGATATCCGAGCATCCTGACAACCTGGATCCTAACTGGTGTTACATTGATCAGCCACAACATTAAAACCACCTGAATAATAATATATAGGTACACTTTTTGCTGCCACAACAGTTCTGTGATGGACTGTGTGTTCTGGCATCTTTCTGTCAGAAATGTATCAGTAATTAGTGATGCTATAATTCTTCTGTAAGATCTTACAACATGGTCTATGCTTCGTCCAAAATACATAGATAAACTAGGCCTAAACTGTTTTCCCAGAGAGCAATGGTAGATCCCCAAAAAGCTGCCAATTCCCATCGTTTTACAAGCAATCCCCCTTAATTAAAGGAGTTTGAACTCCTCAAATTAAATAAAGTTACTTCTGAAAAACAGTGTTTATTGTAAAATAAAAACTCCCCATAGTGACTCAAATATGAACTATTACATTAAAATACTATATATGTATATATATGTGTATATATGTGTATATATGTGTATATATATATATATATATATATATATTGTATTTAATCCAAAAAATATCTATAAGATGTCCTATTATATACTATATAATAGGACATATACTATATACTATACCTATATACTATATACTATACCTCTTCAGCTCACCAGCTTTTCTTCCTCAGACCAATTTGGTAGGTATTAACCATTGCAGACCAGAAAAAAACCACAAGACCTGCAGTTCTTGAGATATTTAGACCTATTCCTTTAGTAGTCACATATTGGCACTTGTCAACGTCACTCAGATCTGTTTGTTTTACCATTTACCAAACTTCAAAACAGTCAATGTTTTTCTAACTTTACCCCGGTGATTGTAATTGGTATGGCTGATTGACGTCATCTGTCTGTTTGTATGTAACTGAGAGGGAAAACAAACAGGTCTCACTAGTCCAGCATAAAATCTCATCAACATCCTGACTATGTGGATCTGTGTTGGTGGCGAAGAAAATTTATTTTGACCAAATATCTACACTTACAATCACAACTACATTGTCCTCTGCTTATTAACATCAACTATGCCCACACACAGACAGACAACACGGTAAAGGAAGAAAGAAAGGAAGGCAAGTGTAAAATTAAACATAAGGAACCAACTTACAAAGTATAAGAGAGAACAACTAGACCAACGCTGTTGTCCCTGACAGCAAGGGTAGATCCTCATAAAGCCCCCAATCACCTATGCTGTACAAGCAATCCCCCTGATTCAACTGCTCAAATTAAATGGGAAGTTATTTCCACAGTATTTTAAGTAAATAAAAAAAAGAATTAGATTAAAATATGGGTAAAATGTGATTTAAACAATAACGATTCAATTCATATGCACTAAATTTGTATTTTATTTGACCAACAGTTGATAAATTATGGCCAATAATATTTGTAGACAAAGCTCCCGCTAGTGTTGTAAATATACAACCGACCTCACCCAAAATGACTCCAGTTCTTCTTCACACTAAGGCCTATGTAGGTATAACATTTTAAAATGATCTAAGATATCATTTTTGAGTTATCGCGTTAACACGAAGAATCAGCAGTGGATGACGCGACCGACGCAGCGATGATGATTCTATAACATCCTTTTTTTCTAGACTTTTCGGGGATATAATAACAAAAAACCCATGACCGAGACCCTTCAAAACAAAGTAAACTAACTACCACAACAATGACAGTCCTACAACTCTCTAAACCAGCTGAAAAGAATGTAGTTAACTGAAATGAAATGAAATACTGTGATTTGTTCATAAGAATAGCTTCATCATGTAGTCATCCTGCTGCTGTGTTGGCCAAATCCATGATGGCTTTTTGGTGTGCCAAAATGTGGGTACAGATGGAGAAACAGCAGCCTTTTAGGTCCCAAAATATATCCTTCTAAATATATCCGTTTTTAACTGTGCCTGTTATTTATATGTGACTAAAAATTTGGTATTCAATTTTGTTTCCATTTAATTTATTTTAGTGCATGGCTTGAACTGGGAATGCAAATTGTGCTCTCAATTGGCTTTAAATGTAACATAATTTACTTACTGGATGAGGGCTTTCTCCTCAGGGATGGATGAATGGCCAGAGCACAAGCCAAATGGACACAGACCCTGTGGTGCTTTGGAGAAAGAAATGCTATGTTGTCCTCCAAAGTCCTCCAGGCTCTGGGTCTGTTCCATGGATGGATACTGTGCTTTTCTCTAAACACTTCCAACCACTGCCAAAAGTTTAAACAAAGAAAGACAAACTAGTCTTTTGCTAGTTTTTCTGTATCCATCATGCAGTCGAATAAATCAAAGACTCAATCTATATTCCGGTAATTTGACAAACAGTAAGGAGCTGTCAACCCTTGCTGGCAGCGGACATGATTTTGTAATGGTTGTATTGCTGCTTAATTAATTCAAATGCAACACTAATACAGATGTAAACTCCAGATTTCCCATTTTATGTTGTATTATGATGCCACTCTTGAGTTTTGTTGAGATTTATTCCCTTTCAAAATATGTTGTTTTTTTATCTCACCACTGATGCCAAGTGCTTGCTCACCTGGGAATTATTGGTTGTCTGTAAAATAGAGAGTACATAATGTACTCTTTATTTTACGATTTGTGTCCAATACAAATACATTTACTTGACTTTTGTAAATAAAGAAAAACCTTGATCTTGTTCCAAAATGCTAGTTGGAATGTCAATATCCATTCTAACTGAAATAACATAATGACAAAATACTCAAAAACATATTTGAACTACTCACCCCACTAACCTCAACACGATCCCTCCGTTCTACCCACTCATACCGCCTCCTCCTTCCCCGGACTAAGCTCAGCACCATGGGTGATCGGGCCTTCTGTTCTGCTGCCCCTTGTCTGTGGAATGCCCTCCCTGACCATCTGAGGGTTCCACAGACGACTAAAAAGAAAAAAAGACCTAAAACTTTCCTTTTTCGCAGAACCTTTAACTTTTAATTAACATTGCTGCTTTTTGGTCATATTTTTATATAATTATTATTATATTTTTTATTGATGCTTTTATCTGCTAGTTCTTGTAGCACTTTGAGATTTGATCCAAATGTATGTTTGTAAAGTGCGTTATAAATTAAATGTATTATTATTATTATTAAAATAGAATGATACCAGAGGAAAATAGTACAAAGTGGGAAAATCGAACCGAAGTTGTGTCTACTCTCAGCTCTGCATTCACTTTGTATGTAATCAACGTGAAAAATTTGCAGTCGCTGCCGCGGCCAACTTCTGGTTTGTTTCATCAGGCTGGGTAGATTTCACGAGCTGATCAGACTGTGTGGTCTCCTCTGCATGATTGGATCCTGCTGCCGGAGGTGTCCCATTGTCCAATCTCGTTGGAAGTCTGCAGACACTAGATTTGTGTCTGACCCACTCCGACCCACCAATCCAGTCCAAGCGTCACGCCTCAATTACCTGCTTCACGGTTTGCGGCATTAATTGATATCAGCTGCACCCATTCAGGTAGCCTCATCCATTCAATCACTGTCACACCTGCATGCTTAGCCCCTCACCATCAGCTGCTGTCTTTAAATATGATTCTCTCTCCATCCATCTAGTTCCTTCATGCTGCTGGTTCGCATGGCCTCCACCTCCCCATCTCCAACTTATCATTGATCAGCCTCAACAGAGTCATTTGCCACCAACACCAGTATCCAGACTCCAGAGGGCGGATATTCCATGCTGCTGCTCAGGGAAGAGACACTTCGATCACAATCTCCCTGAAGAGTCTGAACGCCAAAGACTTTCTAATTGTTTCCTTATCACACATCTTCAGTTGTAATGAATCATTCATCTTTTCCTCTTTTTTTCTTCTCTGATTGAGAAATATTTAAGTCACTTGTGTTACCCTCTTAGACTTATTTTTCATGATAAAGAACTGGTTTTATGTTGCTTATTTTTCCCCTTACAGGCAGGTTCGTAACAGACAACACTTATTTTGAAACCACCATAAGGTTTGCCAGAAAGTAGAATGCTGGGGGAAGACGGGACATCACCAAAGCGGCGCAAATCCCCAACTGTACTGCATCGTCTCCCCGGGGTGAGCTGGGAGATGACGATGCTGACATCTCATCGACAAGATTGGCAATTGGCAGTACAAATATTGCATTCAGAACTCACTTGATATCCCCAATCAATCCCAAACAAGGCCTGACACTTTAAATAAAGAGAAGAAAGAAAATCTATGAACCAAAGCAGATGAGCTCTCAGCCATTGTCACAATAAAACTCAGCGAATATGTAAATATAGCCTATCCTCATAATGATTGGATCTGGGTTGTTGCTAACTAGCCACCCACTAGCAGCAGATGAATCATTTATCATCTGCACCATCATCACAAAGAGACAAATCCCAGCTACTGAGTGCACACTGAGCTAAGTTTGTATTGTGAGCTGCAGGTACAGAAATAACTTTTATTTGCATTCATCACACAGTCACAGATGGATTCCTGGGTCTACGTGCTGACCAGAAAGCATTTAGAGGGATTAATCTAAATAACTGATTAGCTAGTGCCGTGTTTACCTTGTTCATTATTTTTTAAAAATGCTCTCATGCTAATGTTTGCTAATCATCACTAAACACAAAGCACTGTTGAGATTTATTGGGATATCCTTTATTGTGACCTTCAAATTATTGTACTAATTTAAAAAAAACACCAGATTGTGGCTGTAAATGAAAAGTCAGGATCCTAATATGGTGCTTATTTCTATTTATCATTCCTGACCACAGAGTTGCTAATTCAAAGCATGCAATTAAAAGCAGGCGGAAGTTTGTGTCTTGATTGTAGACAAAAAAATGAGGATAACATTGTCCAAGTCTATGATTGGCTGTTTTTGTTTCTTTTTTTTGTGGTACATTTTAACACTGTACTTGAGCATATAGAGTGGAGGTGTTGAAGAAGCGGCTGCAAAGGTGTTTACCAGCATTATGCTCTAAGACAATACTGTGCAGGTACGTTGATAACAGAAATATTAATAATAACGGAGATATTGCAGTATTTTATTGAGTTTTTTTGATTTTAAAAAAGGTTGGTTGTACAATTGTCACACTAGGAGGAGCTTAAGGCCATAAGTTCTCCAACGCTGGTCTGATTTAGTAAAATTTTTGGTGAATATTAATCGACTTGAGATCTGTCTTGTATTTGTGATAGTTCACTCTCATAGTTCACATTTTACTCACTAGGGGGAGCTCTTTTTTAAGAAAAAAACTGTTTTAGACATTACTTCACGTGTAATTTGAGGAGTTCAATCAGGAGGGTTGCTTGCACAACTCAGGGGATAGGGGCTTTGTGTGGATATCATCCGGACAGCATAGGCCTAGTTTTTCATCAGTAATAATTGTCTTTTTTACACTCTGTCACTGGTTTTTGCATCTTTTGTTGGGGTCTGGTTTTTGTACTCCAGTTGTAACAAGTGGTTGTAATGTAGGTGAGATAATCCAACCTGGAGATAAATGGGGGTCTTCTAGAAACAGTTTTAAAATTATGTGTGTTATCAATTAGAGCTGAAAATTAACTCTCATCCATCAATATCATCGTATCAATATCATCAATATCAATATCATCAATATCAATATCATCGATGCAACTACTGAGCAGGATCTGTGTGGGGCGACAGTTCCTTTAAGCAATGATCCATGATAGTGATCTAATGGTCTGTGCGTTGGGCTGCTGAAGAGTGGCAGAACCTTCTGGGCCCTAACATGTCTGACTGATAAAGTGTCAAGGGGTTATGCTGAACTGTCAGCATTCAGCACAGGTGAGGGTTGCTTGTGAGATGTTGCTTTCATCATTCATCACCAAACAGATAGCCTGCGATCCATAATTGTTTGTCAGTGATACAATTATTTACTGTGAGTGAAATCTTTTAAAACCATTCTGTAGACTCTGCAGTGTTCTCAATTTTGGATGAAGATCATACACAGAACATTGCCTAAATTACACTCCATCAATAATAAGGATTTAAAAATAGGAAAGCAGCAGAATTGTGCTTTCAAAGCCAAACAACGGCGAGTGATTCTTTCATTTCCGATATTTCCATTAAATACATTTGTCTGCTGGGTAGAAAATAGACCAGTCTCAGAAGTTAAATTACCCAATGTCATTTAAACTTCTTCCATGTTATTTTGATAGTAATGCTGACCTTTAGCCATGTATTGCACACAATTATAGATAAAACAACAATGCTCAAGCAAGACAGGTGGCATTTGTGTTAACAGAAATTGACAAAGAAATCCCTTAAGAATGTTCCCATAATTTGACCTACAGTAAAATGTCAGTTTTGTATAAACCTCACGGAAAGATAATATGATATTGCAATATTATTTGGATCAGGAATTATATTGGATATTTTCTCAGTGATCACCACTATTCTTTCACAAAAACAACTGCAGAGTAGATTTCTCTGTACAGTGACGAAACAAAGACTTGAAAAATGTTCTGCAGACCATCAGATCCTTCTGTTTCAACAATCTCCCTCATCATCTTATCCAGATCAAGAAAGTGCCCTTTGGTGTCTGAATGAGACATACCGGTACCAAAACAGCAGCTCAACCTGACACAGTATGAAGTTTTGGTTTGGTGAAGAGATGAATTTACACCTGACTCCGCAGTTCACCTCATTTTTTTAAGAAGTTTAGCATCTTTCAGCGCATTGTTTTGGATTTACAAAAACTTTAGACTAGTTAAATTAAATGTGAAGTTATGTCCATTGTCTTTTTTTGTAATCAAAAAAAGGTATTTAAGTAAAATATGATTTGTACAAGATCCCCTTGAATCGAAAACTAAATCGGAGAAACAGTTTCAAAATTATGGCCTGAAAATAAAGCTCCCCCTAGTGTTGGAAATATATAACCGACTTTTCCCAAAATCCATGCAGTTCTTTGTCACTCCAAGGTCTATGAATCTATAGATTTTGATCTATAAAATAGTTTTTGAGTTATCACCTTAACACGAGCATCATGCGGGCGATGATGATTCCATAATATCCCTGACTTTTCGGGGTGATAATTAATATACTGGCTGGCTGCAAATAAGCAACAACTGCGAACACTGGTAAGCCATTTTCTGCTGCCTAAAATAGCCATAAAAGTACTTTTAAACCTCATTCAGTGGATGACTTTTACTTGCATTGGTGTATAAATATTTACTCAATTGTGAAACTCCAGGCTGCATGATTTGATCTTCCTTCATTAATCCCAACTATAAGAGAAGACGTCTTGACCGGACCATTGTTGGAACCAATGTATGTCAGATTATCTGTTAATATCAGGGTTTGCAGGATCAGGATCTTCTCTTTGTGCATCAGCATTTGTCTCAGTAATATAAAACATGTTTTATAACTGGATTTTAAAACAGGGATGATTACATCAGTGCTCCTGAGTGGGACTATCGTTACCAATGAGGTGAATCGCGGAACAGCTGACAGATTTCCGTCAATGAGGCGTCTACTTCTGATTTTCTCATTGTTAAAGGGAATCCGGGCTATAAAGTCATTAAAGCATCATCATGCCATAAATGTTTTTCACCCCAACAATAGCCTGACAACATAAAAGTGACAAAATGACTGAGAGGTCTTGGAGGATATGTGCTGCAAAAAAGTAAGCCAAACATTGGTGTCATGGATATCATGTAATATAAACAAAGGCTCAGCATTAACCCTAACCCTAGCCTGACCTCATCCTCCAGAGGGTTGATAACCTTTGGTAGGTCATCTGCCTTTTTTTTCAAAACTCATATGTGCATGTTTGACATTTTAAGGACAACATTTGGTGAGTTTCAGGAAAGATATGGTTAAATATAGTGTTGGACTTACAACATACAAACAGTACAGAACACAATTTTGTGGAGGACAAAATCTGGATGTCTTGTGTTGACATCCTTTGGTCAACACAAGACATCCTTTTTTTACATGGGATGTAAAATTTATATGATATTTTATTTATATAGGTCTGCAACTAACGGCTATTTTGATAGGCAATTAAACTATCAATTCCGATGATTAATCGACTAATTGTATAATGGATTTTTTTCTCCTGGTTAAATAAAGGTGATGTAAAACTAAAAATAAATAAATAAATTACTGAATGGCCCTTATTTAGCTATCAGCATTTGATTTTCGCTTTAGGTTGTTTTAGGCACATGCCAACTGTCAATAAAAACAATAAAGATGTATACTTCTTTCCAAAATACGTCTTTAAATTAACTTTACTACTTTCATAACAGACTGCTAAACAGTCACGAAACTGTACCGATAATAAATTTGCTGAACTTCTGCTTATGTTTTATCTATTTGGCACATCACTGTCGATACAAAAGGTAGATAAATGCGTAAATAAATAATATACAGCAGTTTCTGTGGAATCAAATCAAACACCCATTTACATTTAGGAAAATAAACAAAGATAGAAAAAAAACATTCAATGCTTTGTGCATTCTGTCGTCAACAACTATATTAGGCTAAATCGTTTGCAAGTAGGATGTAAACCTCATTGGACACTCACACACGCAGAGATGTGTGCACTCGTCTCAATGAGCAATGCAACATGTATGATTTTAGCGTTTGGGAACATTTGTAACATAAAAAGTATCATTGTTACTTTATTATAGCTATTCTGGTACTCTGGACTCCATTCACCACATTCAAAAGTATTACGTCAAACCTGGTACAAACGTGAAGTACATGCCGCTTATAAGCATCTTGAGAAAGGATTTTGTTTGCCGATTTTGCTTCTGCTTTTAAGAAGAGACAGCATCACATTTTAATGTCCGCTTTGCATCTTGTTTTAAATCAGCTTTTAATGTTAATGTTAATGTTTTAGATTTTCTTACAAACAAATCCAGCAGGTTTTGGTGAATGGGCGTCTGTCTGGTACAAGCTTTTAAAGTATAGGTTTCACCCCAGCGTTGTGTCCCGTCACCTTTGCTTTTTATAATGTACACAGAGAGCTGCAGAACGTCTCAGGAAGCCGGTTATATTGTCAAGTTTTCCGATGACACTCCCCTATTGTTTCTTCTTCAGGGCCCAGACTCAGATCATGTTCCTGTCTTACCCGCATTTGTCGAATGGAGCGATTGTAACTACCTGGATCTTAATTTATCAAAAACCTGGCCTCCCTTTGGGAGAAAAGGGTGGCTGAGAAAGCAAAAAAAAAAATTTCCAGTCAAACGAATCACATTCGTTCGACTGAATTCTCTCTGATGCCTTCAAGCCGACGTCACAATACAAACCTTTACTCCGACTCCTTCATTCCTTCTGCTATTAAGCTGCTTAAAGCAGACAATAGTTAGTCATTTTCAATGACTCTTATTTTAGAGTAAACATGTTTTTATCTTTATTTTAGGAAGTACTCATTTTTATTAACATATTTATTAGATATGTTACTTTTATTTATGGCTTTTATTATTTTTAACTCGTCCCTCCTACTGTCCCATGTCTTGAATATGTTCCCTTTGGCATTTTAACTATATCTGGATTTCTGTGGGATTGAGTGTGGAATGGAAATGCAAAAATGAATGCCCCTTTAGGATGAATACAGTCTCTGAACTGAGCCAACTAATCGACTGTTAAATTCGTCCACAACTATTTTCATAATCAATTTTTGTTGCAGCCTTATTCATCACAAAGCTAACGTACTTCATACATACATACATAGTAACTATTTTACTAATTGTTTGCCCCGTTAAACATTTAATTCAAAAAACGAACTATCAATGCTGTAGCAGTACTGTATTTATAACTGGTTTCCCCTGGACTGGATGACCCCAGACCTGATCCCTACCAGCCCCACTCAAGCACATCTTTACTTAAATAGACCATTTTCAGTAGCAGGAAGTTCGCTCACATGGGTCTCACAAGTAAAACTATACAGTGAAATCAATTGAAATTCCAGAAGAAAGGAGGAGGAAGGTGTTTAAAATCCATCAGTCAAGTCAGTGTTACTGAACTATTACAAACACATTTTCTACAATTGAAGACTTGAAACAGCAGTGAACCATCTCAGGAGTGGCTGACCTTCCCACATTTCTCCAAGACTACAGCAAGTGTCATTCAGGATGTCACAAGAGAAGCAAAATGAAGACCTCACTCACCTCAATAAAGATCACTGGTCATGGCTCCACTATTCAAAAGACCCCAGGCTATAATCGCGGCGTGATGAGCCCCAAAAAAACCCATTAAGGCTTGTCTAAGTTTTGCCGCAAAACACCAAGATGACCTTTACAGCTTTTGGGATATAGGTCCCATTTCATCCCACCTGAATGACCTGAAAAGAGCAGTTCAGGCTTACAAACCCTCCAATGTGACCACATTAAAGCAGTTCTGCAGAGAAGAGTGGGTCAAAACTCCATCACAGCAAATAATCTAATTATTGTAAGCGTTTGGTTGCAAATTATGCAGCTGAAATAGACACAATGTTCAAGGGGAAAATGCTGCTTCATGCAGATATTGAGGGAGTAGATTATCATTTTACCTTATTAAATAAAATCATCATTTAGAACTTGCATTTTGTATTTTTATTGAATTTAGTTTTAAGTTCTGCTATGGGAAATAAGAAGAAAAATACTACATGTGAAACAACAGTTTCAATATTTGAGATAAGACAAAATGAATGATTCCGAACAACATTCTTTTGCAAGAAATTGCTCAAAATTCTAGTGACCACAAATACAGTAAGTGAACAAAGAAAATAGAGTATAAATATAAGTGAAATTAAAAAAACTGTATAAAGAAAGTCTTTAAGAGGTAAATGCAAACCATTCCCCATGAAAAACAATATAATTACACCTCCATATAGATTTTAAACTAAATGGTAACAGGTGTATAGTTACAGCCACTTTTCAAATTCCGTAAGATGGGGTTTAACTAAGATTGCTATAATTTTCTACCCAGAGAGAACATTTGATGTTCTTACCTGACAGAATTGCATTAACGTTACAAAGATGTATAGAATGTCTATTGTGAGCTTTTCCTAGCATTGAGCACGTCGGAAAAAATAAATCTGTATTGAATTGAGTCATCTCTTTTAAATGCAGCTTCACAGTTCTCCACAAAGTACCCCTTGAGTATAAATCCGCTGTCACTCTTCAACAGCACACACCTGCCTCACCTAGAGATCTCCAACCCACCATCGCAGCACTACACTATTAGATGGAAAGTGTACCATAGTAAAGCACCCTATATTGCGCTTACATCAAGCTGGTGAAGAGCTTTTGTTGTCCGGGTTGTGTCCTAAAAGCATTTTGCGTTACGTGAATAGATTTGAAAGCATACATCTACACAGAATTGACTCACACTTTAACTAACACTATTTTACGTTCTCTGTAACACTATAGATCACAATGAAATCTTAATTAAATAGTCATTGTTTTTTAATTCATTTCATTTCATTTCAAATGCAAGAGAAATGCTTTTATATACTCAACTTTTTCAGTTGAGTATTCCCGAAAAGTCCCCAATCCGGCCGTTTTGCAAGGAATCCCACTATTTTAACTCTTCAAATTAATTTCTGATGATATTTCTGAAAAACGCCGTTTTTGTAAAAAGAAAAAAAAGGTAGATCTCATTGAGTCGATCAATCCAGTTCTTCATCACAATAAGGTTTCTTTCGATCAGTTTAGTAAAATATTTATATTGCTCATCTGCGAATGAGCAGAGGAGTGAATATAAAGTGAATGAAATATTAATCAGTTTGGGCGATTTTATTCCAAACGGAGTTCATGTGTTCTGACTAGGCTTTTAAACCAATTCTAATGGGAATGCTATGGGAGTCCATTCAAACCCAGCTATAGATAATATCTCATTTGTATTGAAGAGGTCCTGCTGAGCGACCACCTTCTGAAATCTGCTCTTCTTCCAAAATTGAGCCTATTTTTAATATGGAGCTTTTTGGATGCTGCTAACCTTTTCCACTTCAGAATGCAGCCAGAAACATCCTCCAGGTTAATTAACACATGGAGTAGCAGCCATGTCCCCTGACTGTCACCCTCACAACTGCCAAATGCGCCTGCAGGTGGGCCAACCAGAGAGCATAAACAAATCCTGCTTTTGTAGGTCACATTAATTGCATAGCCCTCAAACAGAACATTCCAGCGCCAGGTGCTGCCAGAGTGGTGTGAAGGCTTTGGCATCACACAAAAAACATGCAGTCATTATTGTTTGACACTCTCTTTGGTTATAATTCTAGCTTGACAGGGCGCCAAGGGGAAGGTGAGATAAAGCTGCTAAGACAAAAAGAAGTTATCACAGTTAGACTATTTTTTAAAATAATGTTTTGTTCTGACAGTATTAGCTGACCCAGCTCTGTCCTGAACCTTGTCTGTGTCCTGTGTGTTTGACCTCAAGGTCGTTTCTCATTTTTAATGTGGTGCTATGAACGATGGCCCATCTCCTCATACTCCCATGATGGTCACCGCTGCAGTAAATCTCATGCCGGGGGAGTTCCCACAACAGAGCCGGACACTCTGTGGGCAGAGAGGGAGGAGGGCGAGCATGCAGAGGACTCGCCATGGAAGGTTTCTATCATTACAGAGTGAGTCCTTATCACTGACCCCTTTGATGCGAGGAGAGCGGTTTAAGATAATGTCTGAAGGTCAACTCTCAGCACCGAGCAGGAACCAGATAAGGGCCAAGCTGAAACTGGGTAAAGAAACCCTCCTGTCATGAACAACAGCCACAACACTTAAACACAGATGGAAAAGCTTTTTGAACACAGGTGTTTAGATTTAAGGGTTAACGCTTGTAGCTATTGTGTGAATAAAGCTACAATACCTGGAGGGTATTTATCGTCATGTACTCCACAGCAGTGGTGGAAAACTACTTGAGACATTTATGGTGTGTTATCGACAAGAGAAGGTTATTGTTATGCTCCTTACGAACAATATCAGGTGTTAACGTGCATTTTTCCTCTTTCTGATTGAAATCTTTCTGACTAAAGGTCGGCAAATTTAATCAAACATGGTCTTGTGTTTTGTGCGCTAACACATTTAGTCTGAAGAGCTGTGTGTTAAAAGAGATATTTTTTGATCTCTGGTACTCTGGCAAAGGCAGTCGGCACCTGTTTCCCAAATGGTCCACATGATGTTGTAAATTGATTTCTGGGGTTTTGGAAAGTCTTCTGGACGTCCTTGGCTGAGCCTGAATTCATTATATCATCATTACATTATATATATGTCTGTCATGGTTCTAACTTCAGGTTCGGTACTATTACGTACCATTTTTGTAACTGTTATATGTTTTTAGTTCTCTGATCTGTCTTCTCTTTACACTTCCTTTCCCTCTCTGTTGCCGTAACCCCTCCCCGAAAAGTCCCAAAACCATCCCACTGACTGAACGCCTGAAATGAAATGTGCCCTAAGTAAAATATGATTCATACAAGATAGAGCTCCCACAAGTCGATTCATATGAACCAAATATGGACTAAATCAGAAGAAGGGTTGGGAAATAATACCCGAAAAACAGTGTTGTTCTGTAAAATAAAAATTTGCCGTAGTGGGTACAATATGGACGTGGAACCGCCGACGATGACTCCATAATATCCCTTTTGGAATATAATAATGTCATGTGAAAAAAAAAGATTTTAAACCATAACTGCAGACTAGACCTTTGAAAGTCTGAAAACCCACGTGCAAAATCCAGCCGTAACTTTAGCTCATCTGTCAGAGTGGTTTTGGTTTTGCTGATGTTAGCAAATGTTAAGTTCGAAAACAAGGCTGTGCTGTTTGGTAAACTTACCATAAACACCATCGTTCGCTTCAACGTTTGTTTCTTTATGTTGTCATTGCTATAGTTTTAGATATGATATGTGTGTTAAACACATTGGGTATTATTTATCTACATAAGGTACATGTACATGTACACTGACTAGTGAAGGCATTTTACTTCTTCCAGCTTTCATTTGGTCTGCTACAACTTTTCTGTTAACTCAGCCTATGTAGTAGCCTATATGCCAGTAATGTAATGAATCATCCAAGATCCTTAAGTCAAAGATGACTCTATCCTTCATCCACCTATCATCTTAAATGTTGATCAATAGTAACAGATATACAGACGGTTTTGGATTTAAGGTCAACTCATATCGAAAACTATTTTTTTTCCATTGCCACTGGGCCACTTTTAGGCCAAGTCCCCACAGAGTGTACAAACCAAATGACACATCATAATATCTGACCATGTCAGACTATTCATTTTCTAAAGTTTTCTTGGAAACATTTTTATTACTTACTATTCTCAAGATACAGGTATAGTGCATTGTCAAATACGTAATTAAATTCCCTTTTGCTGTAAATCAGGTAGAGCCTGCTCACAATCATAAATCCACAACAGCCAATCAGTTATTATAAAGAGAATAAGCCTGTTATTTGCTACTTATTGTGTCCATATTCAAAGATGTGGGCTGTTCTCCAGTGATAAGAGATAGTGGTGGAAGAGTATTATCTCTCCGCTTTGTATTTGAATTTAAATGTATTTCAATCACAATGGAATGTAAGATACGCCAATTCTAAGAGAAATAAAGACCATTTCAAAAAATTCATTTTCCTGTTTGTTAGCCAAATCTAATTTTAACGCCGTCTCAATGAATGACCAAATGTTGTGTGATGCTTCAATAAATCTGTCACTTACTTTTGTATAAGCAAAACCGCATTTCAAGCAATACGCTTTTTTTCCTTCGACAGTCTCTCAAATACAGTATGTTCCAGCCACACAATTGTGAATTTAATTAATCTTATGTTATCATGTTCCGTTTAATTCTGTTTTCCAGTCCTCACTCTGCTTCCATTGCAGAAGAAGCCTTCTGATGTGGAGGCAATGAGTGGACACAGAGAAAAACTACTTTGTGTTGATACTTAATTACCAGCATTAGTAACCAGAAGCTGTTAACCTTAGGGAGCTTCTATGGATTTGAATTTATGGATGCTGCCGGAAGTTTGAATGAGTTTGACACCAGACATTTAGTTACAACATGGCAACAAGTGAATTGTTTGTTCTCTTCCGGTTCAGGACAGTTCAATAGTTATTAGCCAGCTCATAAAGGGAAAAGTTAGGTGACATAAAAGTATTGTTTTTGAAAAGGAAGTTTTCTTTTGCACACTTAAGCCATAGTTTATTCTCATACCCACATTCCACACTATCAGTCTTCATTTTTCTACTTTTATGTTGGAGATTCCAGCTCTTCTCATTAACACTGTGAAACTCCTTTAGTGTTAGCTGATCATGTTTTTTCTTTCTTTTTTAAATGTGATCCCTTCTATTGGTCTAGTTTATTTATGTTTCTGTTACGTGCGCCTCCCACAGATTCACTGATTCCCATCCTAGTCCTGATCAAAGGTCTATTTTATAGGATTATTGTCTATAACCCTAATGTGCAGGACTGGTATTATCTCTAAACCTCATGTGGTTCCGAAATTACACCCCCAAGCCTGTGTTCCATGCGGTGCATTCACATGAGATAACCAAAGTCTGTATTTTACTTGAATTTACACACATTATCAACCCAGATATGAGGTCAAGGCTCTGCGTAACAAAATCCAAGTCAAATGTCAGTGTCTAGGTCTGCTTCTTGGGTAGGCTGGAGTTCTGGACGTCCAGTCGGGTCTGAGCCCACCCATTGAAGCTCTTAGATCCCTAACGCAGTGTGAGGCAGCCCTTTCCCCCGACTGGGTCTGACCCTGATCGCTGCCCCTGTGCACCCCCATACAGTAGCTGCTTCAGCGGTGTGTGCGGAGTGCCCAGGAGTTGATGTTGCATCAGAACCCTTCTGTGATAACTCCTAGCCGCGGCTCACACTGCTTATGTGTTGCTGAAGAACGCAGCCAGCAGCGGGAACAAATGTGTATTACGGTACACATTGATAATTGACACGTAAAATGCACAGTTCTAAACAGTACTTCTTTATACCCACCGCAGCTGCCATAATTAGATCGGGAGAAAGGCGAGGGGAACAATAAAAAACAAATTCTGCCCCCAAATCACTGAGATGCTGATTCGCAAGGGACTAAAATTATCACTTGACCTCTGTGTTTAGCAAATTTGGTTGGTACATTTGAGTGGTATTTGCATGCCGCATTCGCTCAGGATTTATTTCACAGACATCCTCTGTAATTATTACAAATGACCACAGTTCCTCCCTCTCCCTTCTGGTCAGCATGTGTGTGTGGATGTGACTTGTGATTTCCTGTGTGTCTCCTCGACTGTTGAATGTTCTCACCTGTCCCCATACTCACCTATTCCCCACTGTCTGGTTACTGTGTGTATTTGGTTTTTGCTCCCCTTTCCTCTTGTGCTAGTTCGCCAATGTTGATATCTCGAGTTTCCTCTAACCTCTTTCTTCTTAGTATTCCCAGAGTTTTACTTATTTCCAGTTCCAGTTATTTTGTTTCTGCCTGTGGTTTTTGTAATAATTTGTCCTTCACCTGGATTTTTGCATCATTGCTTCAACTCAGATATCTGTTAATTTTTTACTTTCAAACCACCGGGCTGCATTCCTGCCCTCAGATTCATGAGTATTTTGGGTCCTTATTATGAACTGCAAATAAAAAACTCCACTGCAACCACCAATGTCTATACTCCAATGAGGGATATATGTTGCTGCTGATCCAAGCAAACAACCTTCAATCACAAACTCCCTGAAGAGTCTAGGTGGTAAAAACTCACTATTACGGTTACAGACTAATTATGGTATATCATCAGTTGTGATAAACAATCATTTTTACTTCATTGACTTGTCTCTCCTTGCTGAAATGAAAGTATTTATTATATTTTCATGCGATAACTAAAGAACCTTTAATGGATCATTTTCAAATGCTATTCCCACATAGACCATTGTGAGGGGAAGGACTGTATTTTGTATTTTTGAAGAATGGTATTTTATTCCGATCAGCAGAAAGACAACAAAGAATTTCATAAATACTCACTAGATAGAGCTTTTTTACGAAAAATAATGATTTTCTGACTGTTGGTCCAGTTTAGTCCAAATTAGGTGAATATGAATGGACTCAAGGGACTCGATTTTTTTATATATCATATTTTAGTATAATAGTTTATATTTTACTTACTTCCGGGGACCTTTTTTTTAAATGAAAAACACAGTTTTTGGGACATAACTTCACATTCAATTTGAGGGGCTCAATTAGGGAGATTGCTTGTACAATGCAGAGGGTTGGAGGCTTTTTGGGGATATAGCCTTGCTTATCCACAAAAAGAGACAATTGAGGCAAACTACAGTTGATAAGGAGCTGATTGGCTCCAAGAATTAAGTATAACCTAAAGAAAATAATTGAATGCTAATCCTCACTATCTGCTCACTAGACCACAAGAATACAAAAAACAAACCCAAAAAATTGGACACCATGGAAGCCCCCAAGTCTATGACACCATCCACAAGTATTTTCAGTATCTTTTCCCATAAAATAAAAAATTAGAGTATCCAAGTAATAGTTTTCTTTGGTATTTCTGTAGATTTGTAACATGATGAAGCAACTGTTTCCCAATAATGATCTGCTTTAAGCTTGACCTTTTAGGGATCACTATTCAACTAAACATGGAATAAATATGCAACTAAGGCAGCCGGCTTCACGTTGTCTTTCAGACATGAGTACTTTAACAATATGTAAGAAAGTGGGGGGAAAGTATAATATAATGAATTTTGGTTTTGCAGCGTCATATTGAGCTCTCCCTAAAAGGTGATAAGGTAAGTCATTTAAAATAACAACACTACAGCAATGATAATTGTATTGGATGGGGGATTCAGCTTTTGGTTGCATTTTTATTACCTCCAAATAAATTCCTTGTTAATCTTGTCATACGTGTTCCAGGGATGAAAAAAAATGATGGAGAAAATGCTCCTGGAGTTGACATTTAACAAGCAGTAAAACCTGGTTGCCAAAACAAATAAAGTCTGGGCAGGACGCAGCTATCTGTGAGGGAGTGGTCTTTCTTAACAGGTAGTCAGTTTTATATGAGCTGAGTTAAAAATAGAGGCGGAAGTGCAGGGTAGAAAAGAAATAAACGAGAGAAAGGAGCAAAGTGGGGCGGTATAGTGAGCTATGCTACCAGATAATGCCTTATCTAACTGCAGTCAAGGGTACTTGCACCACAAGGTCTGACACTGCAAATAATCTCTGTAGGAAACTTTTTTAAGTCTCAGCTCTCATATGTGTAACTTCATTATTACCCTAAAGCGTTTTCCTTTTATTTACATAGACATTCTTAAGACTGACCTTGCAGGTTTTTTTGCAGCTCACAGTGTGATGAAATTGGAATTGATTTTATTGATCTGAGGTCGGTAAGTATCTAAGTTTCATTCAGCTGCAGTTAGCACTGACTGAGCTTCAGTCTCTGATTTAAAGTTTTGTGGGTTATGATCACAATATACAGTAAATCTATTGAGGAGCAGGAAGCTTCTTATAACGGAAAAGTCATTGTTACCACAACAATAATATGCAGTCTTAAATTCACCCTTGAGCGTGCTGGAGCAGCAGCTCCTGTTACATTTGTGTGTAAGATATAACGCTTAGTGAGGCGTGGGTATGCAGTAACTAATTCTAGCTACATGGCAAATTTTTTGCAGCTTGCGTCAAGTATATCTGCATGATGTTCCATAGCAAAAGGGGAGATTATTATCATCAATCAATACCCCTGAATGCTTGGGTATATTATTGAATTGTCATCATAATGTGCGCCGCCGCCACAAATTGGTCATGCTAAAGCAATAGCTCAAAAATGATTTAATGATCACATAGACCTCAGTGGAAGATCTGGATTGATTTCGGCAAAGGCAGACACTAAGGGGGGGGGCATAATTTCTTAACCCGTTCCTGAAACTAGGGGGAGCCATAATTTCTTAACCCGGTCGTGAAATTTAGGATACACTTTTTCCAGTTCACCACAGGGAAGACACATAAAGACAAAAAACTATTAACGCTGTCATTCACACCTACTTGCTATTCAAAGTCACAAATGTTACTAAACTGCATGTTTATGGAATGTGGGAGGTAGCCGGAGCATCCGGAGAGAACCTACGCAAGCACAGGGAGAACATGCAAACTCCACACAGAAAGGCCCACGAGAATTTGAACTCAGAACCGTCTTACTATGAGGCAACTGTGCTACCTACTTGGTCTAATCACACATTTTGCCAGATACGCTGAGCAGAAATTACCATATGACAAGTTAAGCAAAAAATGGAGAGAAATGAGAAGCAATTTGTCATTGACACTTGCATTGTTGAATTGCAACCCATAATTCAGACAGTAGTGGGAAAAACTTTCTAACAGTCCCTGATTACTGTAATATAGTCTCCCAGGACATTTTTTGCTTGTTTCTTATATATTTCTGTCATATTGAAGTTTGATGAGGGGACTTATTGTAGAATATGTTAAACTTTTGTTCTCGCTTGTATGTAAATCAGTTAATTTGTTTGCTGTTATTTCAACATTTTGCTTTTATTTTTTACTTGAACAATTGCAACAATTACTACTTTTGAAGGACACAAAATGTAGCCTGATTGTTAAAAACAGTAATCCTTGAAAACCTTGAGAGATCTTTTTTTTTGTCTTTTTTTTTATCTCAATCCCCTACGTTGTACAAGCAATGCTCCTGATTGAAGTCATGAATTGAAAGTAAAGCTATGTCCATAAAACAGTGTTTTTATAGTAAAAAGCTCCCCCTAGTGAGTAAAACATGATTGATAAGATTAAACCAGGCCTAAGATGTCGTCACCACCAGCAATGGTATATCCACAAAAAGATCTCAATCCCCTTCGTTGTACAAGCAATCCCCATGATTGAACCCCTTGAATTAAATAATTTCCACAGTATTTTAGTAGGGAAAAAAAGAAGATCCCCATAGTAACTACAAGATGAACTATAATTTTTTAAATATGGGTAAAAAAATGACATAGCTAGATCCCCTCTAGTCGATTGAGGACAAGTCAATGGCATCAGTACCTTCATCCTCCAGGAACTGCCTACACACTGTGACCGAGGCCGTGCATCGTCCAGGACGAGGAACCCATGGTCCACTGGTAGATGGACAGATCAGACCTACCAATCAGATCAGATAGGTCTGATAGGGGGTCTGAGTTTATGATTTTATTTGTTTCACAAAAATTCCGCAATGTATATAAATAAAGATTTTCAACTTGAATTTGACATTTATCGAGATCCGGACTGTGATTTAAGTGTTCCCTTAATTTTTTTTGAACAGTGTATATATACACATAAATAGTTTATTTAGAATAAGACTGTTTTTCAGCCTTAACCTCCTAATAGTTTGTCTGGTTTTGTCCAACTTTCCTGAATATGAATCCACTCAAGTAGATCTATCTTACGTATCGTATTTTAATCTAAAGGTTCATATTAAAATCACTCCCGATAGTGATTTAAATATGAACCTTTAGATTAAAATACGATATGTAAGATAGATCTACTTAAGTGGAAAGCTCCCCCTAGCTTTCTTTTCAAAAAACACTGTTTCGGACTTATATTCACATTTTATTTGAGGAGTTCAATCAAGTGTGTTGCTTTTACAATGCAGGGGATTGGGGACATTTTGGGGGATATAACTTTGTTTAGATCGACAGTGGAGGCCGAGCTAATCTGTGTTTTCTTTTGAGGACAAGGAGCTGAATGTCGGTTTCATTCTTAATATCTGCTTTCCACTGGGTTTTCCCTGAGATTAATGATTCTGACCTTTTTTTTCCCCTTTTTTTTACATTGAAAATGTAACCATAACCTTCAGGCCTCACTACACCATTGCTTTGCTGTCAGGAACGTTTCACAAATCAATTCAGTCTGTCTGTTCTCTCTCCTGCCTGCCCCTCCCCAAACAATTTGCATGCATTAACAGCCACTTACTTTTTCCATCAACAATGACATACGAGGATCACACATAAGAGGCTGTCATGCAACCCCTCATCCAGGATGGAAGGCGGCTCCAGCTCCACTCCATTGAAGTAAATGATGACTGCTAGCAAGGAAATTTCTCTCCCACTGATACCACAGACACTGGGCAGTGGTTAATTTATTAAGTTTTTTACCAGAGCAGCCCATTAGATCTCACTTTATCACTCATGACAATCCAAGCAGGAGAAGAGAGATGAGGTGATATAAGATATAAAAATAATAAGAAAGGCTTTAGCATAGAGCACCGAATGAAAACACAATCAAGCATTCCGGATTTGCCTGATTCGTTCTCCTGCTCGGAGCACCTGTGTGCGATTCTACATCAAGCTCATCAGTCTCATATTTCCATATTGAATTATTTGGTCGACAATCAATGTTGGTTTTGATTCAGGTAAACGTTCAACTATCTAAAACAGTTAAGGATAATAGATTGTGTATGGGAAAAATGTGTCCATTTTAGGGCAGTTGAAGGCAGCATACAGGCTCAAAACTCTATTCTGATGTATTATCACTTCAATTCAGTAGAATGGATTTAACTTGAAGTTGAGTTTTTTACCACTCATTTAATATTTATTGATTTATCCACGAGTCCGGGGATATAAATATGAAAAGTCCATGTCCGTCTTAGATCATTCATATTACAGCGATAACCAAAAAACTATTTCCTGCATAATTGTCAAACGTAAACCCACATTGGACTTAGTTTGACGAAGAACTGGGTTTATTTTGGGAAAAGTCGGTTGTAAAATTCCAACTTTTGGTAGAGTTTTTTTTCGGGCCATAGTTTGGCAACAGTTGGTGAAATCTAGTCTATATGTGGAGCATATGAATGGAATCGCGGAAATGTATGTATCACATTTCACTCTATTGTACTCACTAGGGGGAGCTTTTTACAAAAAAAAATAAAAAATTAACCGTTTGTCCTGAATTGATGCAATTAATGCACAAGGCCATGAAGCATGTAATTGAGACCAAAAATTGGATATGATATTATCTATTTTTTGTAAGTTCAGCCTATTCATATTCATATTGCCCGGACTGCAAAGTATCACAGTTAGGGTACTGATTACTAAATTACGCAAACTTAGTTTGAATTTAAGTTTCTGTACTTTAAAAGGACAAAATCTAAAAAATTTCTTCTCATAACTGAAACATATGATTATACTTGTAGATCATTTTGATATGAGTTGATAGGTTTTGGCATAATTGTGCATTCTCTTACTATAATGGAAGTAGATGACACCTAGCATGAGGAGTATGGGCACCAGAAGAACTACTTAGAACATTTACATTTATACATTTATAAGAGAACAGCTAAAGATAGTGCTGAGGTAGGAAGGACGCCAAAAATGTTTACATCTTGTCATGAGCCACTCCACCAAGGGTTCTAGCACATTTTGATACAAAGTAGTTTGGTAGATAGAAAAATGTTTCCATTGGAAATAGCTCACAGCGGCGCGTGTGGATCATCTTGAGAAACCAGGTAAGGATGTCTGGACAGAGTAAACACTCTTGAGTTTTTCAACTGTATTAATAATATCTTTGAAATATTCTGAGATATTATGGAATCGTCAGCACAAGAAATTATTTCATGGATCATTTTCAAATGTAATACTCGCATGGACCTTTGTGCGGGGGAGAACTGGATTGATTTTGGTAAAAGTCGGTTGTTTATTTCTGACACTAGGAGGAGTTTTAGCTCAAACTTTTGGAGCATATAATTTTTCAAAGGTTGCTCCGATTTAGTCCAAATTTGGTGCTTTCGATATCATGTTTGAATCAAATTTGAATCTAACAGTCCATATTTTACTTGCAACTGGTACAGTTTTTACTAAATATTCTGTGGCCATAACTTCACATGTAATTTGACGAGTTTTATTAGGTGTACTGCTTGTACAATGCAGGGGATTGGGGACTTTTTGCAGCTATTCTCAACCCTAAAGTACCATCTAATTCAATTGTGTTTAAGAGAAAGAAGACGTTTCTTCAGCCAAAAGCTCCCAAACTCGGTGTCACAAACCAAACAATTCAGATGAATCAGTAGCACTTAAGATAAAAGGAAATATATGCAATTTTTGATTTGACAATCAACTGTCCGTTTACATAAACAACAAAACTAAAATATATATATATATATGTTCTTAGAAAATAAATGTTGTAGCCTACATCTCTGATTCAACAATGCAACATGCAACCCAGGAAAGGAGAGTTTGCCTTAACAAGGCTGGTGAGTCAGGCACAAAGCCTGTGCACCTTTAACTCATTTGTTATGAACACAAGAATGAAAGTGGAAACATATTGAACTACAGAATAATCTGAACGCCCAGCTGCAGAGAATTAAGTTTTTTGCTTTGTTTTTTTATTCAGGGGCATTTTTTTATCCTTTCACTAATGATTCACAGAGGCTCACTGATCGACAGTGATACATGTTTAACATTAGACATGAGAAAAGCGATCATACATAACATTAAAACCACCTGACTCCCAGTAATCGGCAATCATTTTCTTTCGGCCGAATTCTCTGTTTTGCCTCAGGTCGACAATTTCATGTGACCATAAGGAGAACACATCACTAATACGAGTCCTTAATTCCCCCCTGATACTGAACGCAGGCAATGCTGAATTAAACTACTGTTATTTAATCGTAATCATTTCTATGGGATTGTACAACACAGCCTGCGCTCTAAAGCATCATTGCACTAAGGTACAAAACAAAGCTGACTGGGAAACAGGCAACAAATCTGGAGATGCTATGAGACAGTCATCTAGCCATCAAAATTCATCAAAGTTGCTAGGATTCAAGTTTTCGTCTACGTTTCCTGTTTCCAACACATCAACTTCAAGGACAAAATATTGACTTGTTGACTTGCTATATCCCACCCAGTGACAGGCTCCATTGTCATGAGATAATCTCACTCTGACTTTGCCTGTCAGTTATTATAATTTTATGACTGGGTTGTGTGCTGTAGTCAGTTAAATGATAAGTTGTGTTTCTAGTTGACTGAACAGTAGAAGCTCACACTTTCTATCATATGGAAATTTAAGCCGACATTTTTTGCATTTGTATAGTTACCCTTTTTATTATCAAAACAATCAAGTTTAAGGCCTTTTTTGTGGTGGTGTATAATTAAAATAAATACACTTTGTGCAGCTCATTTGAGATTTGAATATTATCAAAAGAACGTGAATATTGAAATTCAGTGGAGTTTTCTGCCTGTTTGAATTTGTCCTCCATCAGTACAGACTGTATGAAATTGCATTGCGTGGATGATGGCTTCTTGTGGTTGCAGTTCTTAAATTTCTTATTTGATGTGCCAGTTAGAAGCCTCACTAGTCCTGAATGTTATTGGAAACAGAGGGGAAATGTAAAGCACTCATTATGTTTAAATCCAGGGCAGGGAGCACGGGGAGTGAAGATGAAAAAAAGGGCGAAAAGTGGAGGAGAAGACTTTATAGTTTGCCTCTAACAGGAAAAAAAATGATTTGAAGAGGAGATGTAATGGAGAAAGAGAGGAAGGCAAACTTCCTCGGGGAGGAGGGAAATGATTATAGTAAATGATAGACAGCTGCAGGCCTCGGATGAGCTCAGATGATAAACGATACATAATCGGAGGCATATGAAAATCATGGCTCAAGTTGATTGACAGATCGCCCAATTGATGGCCAATGAGCGGGGGAAAGGCGGACTACAAGTAATGACTCAGTCAGAGGGCATCATTGCAGTTGCTGATTTATTTCTCGTACATAAATCTGTGTGCTCGGTATGACAGATTGAGTGGGCTGTGTCCTGCATTAGGGATGGATAGAGATGGAACAAACAAACTCTGGAACGTTCACATGGCAGTCCAGTTCAAAGGTTTGTTTGAGATGGATTATCATGATAAAAATATTCACTGGCCTATTAATAACATTATCACTGAGGTGAACTTTTTAAAGTGTTTGAAGAAACCTTTAAAAACCTTGTTTAGTGATGAAACACCTAAATATGTCATCTAATTGACTATGAGATATTGAGTTTATTCTCTTGCTGTTACAACGTTCACTTGTTCTAAGGATTAAGGACAGTACTTCAGGGCGTGTTACCGACATGTCACAAGTGAGAAGGCAAGCATCAACTACGTACACTTTGAACCTGGAGATTAGTCTAACTTAAACTGTTAAGTGGTCATTTATTTTAATATTAGACATTACTTAAAAGGTCTATGATGTAGTCCTCGACAGCAAGGGTATATCCCTGAAAGCCCCCAGTGCCCTACGCTGTACAGAAGATGGATGGATGTTTAGTTTCTTCGTCTCTATACAATTTTGTATTCAATACTCTTTATTTTCAGATTTTATGAACATTAACAAATTATTTACCAGTCCATCAACGTCCCAACCCTCACCTATGGTCATGAGCTCAGAGAAGTGACCCAAAGAATGCTGCAAGGATACAAGCGGCTTAAATAAGCTTCCTTCTTTGATGAGTTCAGACATCCGGAGGGAGCTCTGCCCCTTCACGTCCAAGGGAGCCCCCAGTATGAGCTGGAGAGTGTTGCTGTGGAGGGGGACATCTAGATCACCCTTCACAGCCTACTCCCACAGCGACTCAGCCACGAATACAAATTATGGATTAATATTAAATAGTGATAATTGATATTCCATCTGTTGTTTGATGTATGTGTTTATGTGCGTTAAACTTAAAATACTAATTTTATACAACGTAGACTCCATTTATATCTAGCCATGATTTTAAGAATGAACACTATTGTATACTTAAAAATATGGCTAATGCATTCAGTTAAGATTCTATGTTAAATGGAACTTAACCTGTTCACACAGTTTAAATAAAGTGGTTTCCACATGATTCCTTGTAACTGCAACTAATTTGGGATAAGTGTGTAGATAAGCGTGTAGAATTTATAAAAGCAGCAAGTACAAATGTGTATCATTTTTCTAAAATATACAATGGGCTAAGAGAAAGTACATTATTTGGAAGACAAAAGAAACATGGTAATAAGAGCAAGGGTTAAAAGAGTAAGAGAAAGTGGTATGTACATGCAGCGAGCAGCATAAGAGCAGGTTCAAATGAAAAGGAAATGAAGCATGAAATCTTAGAATTTAAAATGCACACTGCCAAAGAATTTGATCATTGGATTGTGAAATGTATACATATTGCTGGTTAAGAAGGCTGATGGCATGGAGGAGGATAGTGTTAGTGAGTACAGGAATCTGTGACTGATGGTCAGGGGGATTGTTATTAAATGGAAGCAAAGAGTAATTCTAACATTGACCAAGAACAAAATGATCTAAGTTTGCGATTTATCTGGTGTATAACTCAAATTGTGAGATGCACATTCAAACACACATACTTATCAGACATTGTAATGTAAAAAGTGTATTATTATTTGTAATCAGCTCTGCCCTCATCCTCATTTTTACTTTGATTTGTTCTTCACACATAAGCATTATCAGAGTTGCTAGTCGCTTTGTAGGAATGAAAAAAATAAGAAGTTAGCTGGAAATAATGAATTAATTGTATATTTGCGTCTGGATGGTGACCAATGGCGAGTCCACATCCTTGATGAGTCATGATCCGGATTTGTTGTTTTGTGTCTGTGTTTGCTCTGAACCATTTCTTATTATGACAATTTAATTCCAAATAATAGCCACACAGGGAGAGAGCATGATGAAACTATACAAGTTTCTGTCATTGTACTTACTGTGTTTTTGTTTTACTGCTGGCCCCTGCTACATCATAGTAGGCTATTTACAAAGTCATGGCCTACCTTGATGATATGACAGGAAATTAACTTTGATGATCCATGAGATGGGAAATGACCTGCAGTTTCATGATAAAAATGTTTAAATGTCAACAATGTCAGGATATTTTGAGAGCACCCCTGATGGTGCCAGATGGGACCCCTGGGTGCCACAGTACCTGTCTGAGAAAGACCAAGACACTTGATGTATATACTGTAACTAGAAAGAACTCAGATAGTGTAGAACTTGACCAGGGCACAACAGTACCCAAGGTGGATATTATTGTGATCAGAATCAATTAGATCACTTCATTAACATTAACATTAACATCAACTAATAATTACTGAACCAATCTAAATAATAATATTCTCTGTGGAGTAAAATGTAATTAGTGTTTTATTCTAGATGCAGTTCAAAATGGAGATATATCTTGCATTTATTGTATTTAACTCTAATAGTTCATATTTTACACCATAAAACTGCTTTTCAGAGATTTATTCCTATAGTAAATATTTGAATTTTTGGTCATTCTCTAAAAATAGGCCTTAAAAAATATCAAAATCCATCAGAAAATCCGATTCCGCCTCTGGATCTGATGGATTTCTGCTGGGTCAATGTTTGGTACCGGGCTCAACTGCACGTAAAAGGAGAAATCAAATTGGTGAATTAACGAAGAACCAAAAAGATATATCAAGATGTCACATCATGAGTTCATTGTGCAACGGCACCAATGTTCAATCATCTCTAGGATATGCCAAGATACTTTTGGGTACAATATCATGCAAAGCTGTGCCATTTGTTTCTGTATTTTTGCTATCAAACAAGCAAACAAAGGAGGAAACATAAGCTCCCTGGTTGAGATAATGAATGCACATAGCAGCGCTTCTTCTACAGATAATCAAAGAAATACACATCTTCAGTCCTCCTGTATTCCTTGCATGATACGTTACAATAGCACAGCTTTAATTCAGACTAGCAACACTAACATGTGTGGAGAGTTAGGTGGTAGAAAAACTTCCGTCTCAAACTAAATAAATCATAAATTGCTTCTACATTTAGAGCAACCCTATATCCTGCCCACTTAAAGTGATTTGCAGCACAAGACAGCATTCAACATTTCAGATACATTCATGCAGTAATGGCAGAGGTTTCCATGCAATACGTTACTAGCATTTATACCTCTAGAATGGCAATTATGTCCGCCTGCACTCGAGGAGCCATAACCATTCACACAATCATTCACACACCAATGTAAAAACCACTGGTAGCAAATTGTGGTTCTATACAGTTTGAGATGTAGACATCAGAAGCTAGAGATTGAGCCACCCCTTTCCAATAATCGGATAGCTTTCCCTCCTGTGCCATAGATTAATGCAGAGTTGTGTTTATCTCTGTCCTCACTGAATTGGAGCTTCACAAATACACAATTCCCTAAATTTGGATGACACATTGCTCAAATGGAGTCTTGCATTTCTCTTGCCAATTGGATTCTGGGGTGAGCTAAGTGCTTCAACTTTAATAATTGATAGGGCTGTAAAATGGTATTGGACACCGCTCCTGATTTCTTCTGTTGTGAGTTGCTCGTCCAAACTGTGTCAGTTCTTGAAAATAAATTAAACATAAAACAATAGTAACAAGAGTGAACGGTAAATACAAGTTTTAAATTTTAATTTTAATCAACAAAAAAAAAAGTAAAAGGTTTTATCCAATTCCTAAACCTCCAGTTTGAAAAAGTATTCCCCCCCGGCATTAATAGCTAGTTGTGCCAAGATTTCAGCAACAGCATCTCCACCCGAACATTTCCGACACCTGGAGATCAATCTCTAACATCATTGGAGTGGAACTTTGGCCCATTTTGAAGCCACATTGAAAGGTTAATGAGCATGAACTACTCTTTTTTTTATACCGCTATAGCATTTTGGGCTCAGGTCTAAGACTTGGACAAGGCCACACAAACTTGTTCCATTTGAGCCGTTCAGAGTTGGAGTTACTTGGGATCATTGTCTTACTTGATGATCAGTCAAGCTTGAACTTCAACTCACAGACTGATGAACCGACATTCAAGGGGTTGATTCTACTGGAAGCTTTGCGTTGCGGTCGCCACTGCCCCGCGGTCGCCGCTCCCGATTGCTTCCATTCAAAACAATGTGTGTGATTACACCCATTGAGTGGACCATCAATTCACTGTTTGCGCATCCAAACAGTGAATTGATGGTCCACTCCGCTCCATACACGCACCCAGTCTATTTTTGATTGAAGACGCATCAATTTCAACAAACAGATCGAACAAGACAGGAACTTAAACACAAGGACGACATAGAGCATCTGTTCAGATTTCAAAATTAATTTGACCGAATGCTTTCAAAATAAATACACAAAACTCCAGATCATGTGCACATTACGTCGTGATTTACATAAGGTTACAAAGTCCGTGGCAGGGCAGAGGATCAACAAGTCACCATGGACGAGCTGAAATTTATTTTGAAAGCTGAGAAGCACGAGATCATCTATGACACCACAGATCCTTTTTACAAGGACAACAGCAGAAAGGAAAGAACATGGGGTTTGGTTGTAGGTGTTAAAAGTATACTGCAAATACTAAATAAGAACCATTCAGTAGCTTTCAATCTTCAAAGCCCGTTGAAAACAACAAAGCAGCAAAAACAAAGCATGCAAGCGCGGACGCTCCTCTTCTGAGACGCTTCCAGTGTGGACAAAGACGCAGCATAACCGCGGCGCAGCCACAAAATCACGGGTACTTGATACTCCCAGTGGAATCAGGCTTCAAAATCTTCTGGTAGTGGGCAGAATTCATGTTTCCATCAATTACAGGAAGTTGTCGTAGTCCTGAAGCAGCAAAGCAATCCCACATCACACTCCCACCTCCTCACCTGATTGTAGGTATAATGCTCTGTTTGTGGAATTATTGGTAACGGATCCCCGATATCAGTCTATAGCATAATGCCCCAAAAGCTCTGCGGGAAATGAAGGTGTGTTATGGCAAAGTTCACTCGAGACCTACTCTTCTTCTGCCCATTTTTATTTAGTGTCTAAAGAATAGTAGTCTCTTAGACTTTTTACTGGGGTGAGAGATCCATTTCTTTGGATTTTTTCTTTGGATCTTTTGTGACTTCCTCAATGTGCCTTTGCCGTGCACTTGGAGGAATATAGGAATGCTACCAAAATATTGTAATACCAAGTCTTCTCTATGTTTAGATACTGTATCTAACTGTGGATTTCTGGAGTCCCAGAACTTTAGAAATAGCCTATGTACACCACTGTACAAACACAACCTTAATTGAATAAAACCTTCAGCAGCTGTATCATCCATTATTCACCATGAACACACTCCCTAGATTGTTCATGAGTAACTTTCAAAGGCCGAGGATTAGAGCTCAAACGAACATTATCTGCGGTGCAAATTGAAAGACATCACTCATAATAACTGTTACAACTGAACATTCAAACAGACGTGGAATTAATGGATCCTCTGAGTAACATATTAAATAGGCGGTGGAGAGATCGATTATGTAGCCGGTAAGAGTCTCGCCTCTGTGACTAATTGCCTCAACCTCTCCAAATGTTCCAGCCCGAAAGGTGAGGCTCAATTCTTATCAGATAAGAGAGTAAACTTTTCTTGGTGTTGACTTGTGCTGTTGCTTGATTCATGTGTAACGAGTAAATGAGCTGTGAAGGAAGAAAGAAGAAGGACAAATAGGGATTGACACCTTTCCCACTATGAAAATATGTTAAAGCCAACCCTCCTCTTACCGAAGACAGCAGATGGGTAGTCCACAAACGACACACATACGCTAAATAACTTCCATGCAGAGACTGACTTCATTATTTTATGAGAAACTCAGAAAATGAAAAAAAGACGATATCCAAAAGACAACAAATTATGACTTCATAGTGTTATTGTTGTTGTCTATTGGAAGAAAAACAATATATGGACACTTTATAGATATGTCAGACATCTTTCTCTGCTTTTTACGGTATTTCCCATTTCAAAAATCTTCCAGTGTTTGAACATGACTCTGTGTGCATATGCGTGTCTTTTCTCTCCTGGGTTGCTCTAGAGTGTATGCGCTTATATTAACCATACAAATATGTCCCTACAAGCAACAAACAGCGAGGATTAATTATGCATTGTGGGGATACTGCTGGCGGCAACGTTGCCACCGGAGACAATATTTTATAACAACCATACAGATTCCATTGCATGGCCTCAGTAGAGACAAACACGAATACAAATATATGATATAGTACTTATGTACAGAAGACATACATGGGCCTAACAGCATAGCTTAGACGTGTAATAACATGTAATTATCAGGTAGTAAGTGGGTGTGCAGGCAAATGTGACAGAAATCCACTCTGAAGATTTAATTAACAATGAGTATAAAATAAAGACTTATTTTTCTTCTTCTTCTTCTTCATCTACTGAAGGAAGTGGTAGTATAAGAGATCACATGAAAAGATGTTGGTTGGATGTATTGGGAAAGGAGCCCACAGGTCTGGCTTAATCTTCTGATTATTGCCTATATGAAATAGCCAATGAATAATAGTATAAACATTTTTGCAATACAGTTGTATCAAATATAAATTAGAGGGCACTAGGATTTGTATTCATGAATCCTACCATGGCAACATCACATCTCCTTATACTTTAAATCCAATTGGCTACGCATAGCAGTGATGTTTCTCATGTAGCTTCCCACTCAGGTGGGAGATGGAGATGGGTGGCACGGAGCACAGCGGGTAATTGAATGATCAGAAGGTGTGAAGATGGATATAACTGGATGCACCGGACATTCGTTCATGTATTGCTGCGGCATGTCACCCCATTTACGTCCTCTCCTCATCCTAATGTGTCATTCCCTCCAGTCATATCATGTCTGCATGACGTGGTGTGTGCATTACCAAGCAAAGCCCAATTGGTCCCGTCGGGACGCGCCATGATTTGACAAATATTCAGAAAATATGTGCAGGGCTTCGTCATGTCAGGGAAAGCCCAAGTCTGGCTCTGAGTGTAGAGGATCACATTCTGATTGCACTATTTCCTGCTGCTACCCCGACCCTCCCATCTTCGACCCTTGACCTGTCGGCTCACAAGCTAGAGGGGTGCCCACTCTGACCAACTTATGCTCACTTTCGTCACGAAAGTGACCAACTTATGCTCACGAATTTTCGTTTTCTGTCCAATAGGAACTAATATTGGATATACATACATCATCATTCAGGCTGCAGCAAAATTATTACAACTCTAACACAACCTAGGTAATAGATGACTCTTGAGCTCTGTGCAGGGGCAGTCCTAAGAATTTTTTAATGGGGTTCCCAGGGCCCAGGGTGGAGATCGCTATTAGTAGAGGTGACCACAACACCCTGAAAATATTTGTGCACAGTCTGCTGAATTTGTAATATTTATTGATAATGTATTGGTTGTGATTAACAGCCAGGGAACCACACGAGTTAAAACAGCCGCTGCTAAAAGGATTTAGACTGCATGAGAAACATCATTGTTCCAGGCCAATCAGAGGCAGAGTGGACCATGGCATCACATTCATAAGGAGATAAATGTTGGATCCATTTCCACATTCAGATCATCGAAAAAAATCGAATCACTTGTTACACTCCCAAATGTCCACCTTTACACAAGGTTTCGTCAAAATACAGTGAAAATGTTTTGAGATACCCTGCTTACAAAAACACAGAAAAACAATCAAACAGCATTGTTCACACCACCTACTCCAACTCTCATTAGCTCAGGAATTATAGATATGTGTGTATATCTGTTGGTTTTTGATGAAAACGATGATAATACAGGCCACAAACCGCAAACAAAATTTGGCTTTTCAGATGGATGGATGGGTGGTTGGATGATGGAAGGATGGATGGGCAGACAGACTGCCGCATTATATACAGCATGGATACTCGATGAATGAATGGAGGAAATCATAGACATGGACATTAGATGGACAGATTAATGGATTGGGTATACCTCATTTGAGGCTTCTCTTGCTGTTCCACATTGTTCCCATTCCTCTCATTGGTTTCTTTTATGGTTCCCCGCCACTCGCATTGTCCTCTTCCATGTGATTGTCACCGCCTGCATCTGTTAACCCTTGCCTCTCAGTGTATTTAATCTGTGCTCCTCATGTGCCAACACACCTTGTTGCCTAGTGTCACTCATTCCAGCAATTATGTCAAATGTTCCTTCTTGTGTTCTGAGGGTAGTGGCCTGAAGTAGTTCATAGGACCTGATTGTTTTGTTTTTTCAATATCTAGCCTTCACTACCAGTGACATATTCTTATGTCCCTCGTGTTCTTGACTTTTGCTTTTGGGTCCAAACTGTTGTTTAAAGACTAAGCGGATGAATGAATCGATGGATGAATGAATCGATGGATGAATGCAAAGAGTAATCGTGTTTGGGCATCAGTTACTATCACATACATTGTGTGACATTTAGTCACATTGAAAACAATAGAGACACACACATTGAAGCTACATTGTGTGTGTGGGTTTGTGTGTGGCAAGTGATAATGCAGCTAACTAAACTTAAAGGCAGTATGAAGAGGAGTCTGAGAATGCGTCTCACCACATTAAGCAGAGTTCTGTGGTTTTTACACAAACCACATGAATGCGAGATGACTTCCCATTTAATAAAACAACCCACCTGCTGTGATAAGACGGCCACACGCGTCTCTCTGATCTCACCATTTTTGGAGATACATGCTGATGTATTTATTCAAATTATTGAAAGGTTTCATTCACATGTGTCAAAACTAGATAACAAACAATTTTGCATTGCAAAAAAAAACTGGCTCATACATCTCAGATGGAATTTTAGTTTTTTTTTGAGTCAAGACTCTGAATTTCTTCTTTTAAATGCAAGTTGTATGTGTTTGCTTTGCCCTATTTCCCTTTATTTGGTGCAATATGAATATTGTGTTTTTAATGAACCATTGGGTTTGCAAATGCAGGGAGATTAGCAGAAATGCCCTGTGATGGTTTCTCCCCCTCATATGTGTATTCACACTGATAAGCCTGCAAGCTCCTTGCTTGTGTTTGTGCCGAATCACTGCATGATTATGTAGCTCAATAGTATAAGAATTATACGCTCAATGTTTTAAGAAGTGTTCTATTTATTTTATGAGTGTGTGTCCTGGATGAGATAAATCCCCCCTTCCTAACTGGCTGCTTCACAAAAGGATATAGTGAATGTTCGAAGAAGCACCCATAAATGCCTTTGTTGGACCGTACACTAAAGGAAAACCTATGCTGTTGTCCCCGACAGCAAGGGTATAACAACAAAAAGTCCCCAATCCACTGGGTTGTACAAGCAATCCCCCTGATTGAACTCCTTAAATTAAATGTGAAGTGATGTCTGAAACAGTGTTTTTATAAAGAAAGCTCTCCCTAGTGAGAAAAATATGAGCCATTAGAGTAAAATATGATATAAAAGATAGATATAATTTAATCGATTCATATGCACAAAATTTGGACAAAAACGGACCAACAATTAGGAGGTTATGGCTGAAAAACAATGTTATTGTCCAAAAAGCTCCCCCCTCCTAGTGGGTAAAACATAAACTATTACAGTTAATTATAATAAATATAGAAAAATGGATCTCCACAAATCAATCCTATCATCATGGTTCTGTTTTTGTTGTCATGTTTATTTGTATTAAGATCATTATTATACTTGACATATATTATATTATTACAACCTATAATATTATATATTATAAGTTGAATCCTGTTTTCATTTTCAAGTTTCATTTGCAATCATTTTTCCTACTCAATCCCTTTTTTGGTTTCTGAGTTCCACTTCCTCCTCTCCTGTCTCTGTGAATGTGTGTGTGAATAAAACCTCCTAGTGTGTCTTCCCTGATTGTTGAAATGATCTCACTCGTCCCTGCTCCTCACTTGTTCACTATTGTCCTCGTTACTCTTTGTATTGAAGACTGTGTCTTCCCCTCTGTCGGTGTCAGAAGGTCTGTTTTACCTGCCTTTGTGCCCTCTCATGTTAGTTCTTGTACTTCTCTGTCCTGCTTCCTTGGGCTCCATGAAAACCGGCTGGTGTAAGTTGTTTTTTGTCTTGTGTATGATTATTTGTTACTTTGTGTTTTTGATCATTACTTACTACTTTATTTTTTCATCTGTTTGCCTTAGTTTTTGAGTAATATTTTTTGCCTCTAAATCCTATTATTTTGTTAATCAGACCTTTTTTTATTCATTTAGCTTAATTTTTTTTTTAGCATCATTTGAGTAGTTTGCGTTTGGGTCCAGTATTTTGAGCTAAACATAACATCTATGTTCCAAATTTGGACTAAATGGGACCAACAGTTGAGGAATTATGGGAAACTGAAGCTCCCCTAGTGTCAGAAATATAAAACGGAACTTTCCCAAACTTAACCCAGTTCTTCCTCGCACTAGGGTCTATTTGCGTATATAATGTGACAATAATCCATGACATCGTTTTTGTGTTATTTCTTGAAAATTGTTTTGTAAGAAAGCTCCCTCTAGTGAGTAAGAATTGGACTACTAGAGTAAAATATGATATTTACAAGATAGATCTCCTTGAGGCGATAAATATGCACTGAATTTGTACAAAATGGGACCAACGGTCCGCAAAACTAGGACTTTTTTCTTATCCTCTCCTCTGCCTATTATTTTTGGCACAACAGTGGATGCACCAATAGACTACATTCTTTCCTTTGCTGGGGATCCCATAATAAACAGCAGGGCTATGACGATATACTGACCCCCTCCCACACAAACACACGCACACACACAAGCTGAGCCTCTGAGTTGCCGGCCCAGCTACAGCACATGTATCATATTTAAATGTATTAATAAATGGCTGTGGATGTGTTTATACTGACCCTAACACACAGCCCGACACAGCCGGACTGCTTCTAATTGCTTGTTTGGTCCGACTCCTAGCTCTATGTGGTTGTTTCTGGTCACACTGTCACACAGTTGATAACTCAGCATGGCCTCTCCTTCCCTTGCATGTCACACATTATGTTGCCAAAGTCCTTGCCCCCAACAGAGGCTGTCCTATAAAACATGAACTATTAGAATAACATATGATGTATATAAGATGGATCTCTTCGATTTGAGATAACGCTCCCCCAATTTCTTTAAAAATATACATCAACCTTTACCAAAATCAATCCAGTTCTCCAGCGTGATAAGGTTCATATGGGTATAAGGATTTTGTTTTCTTTACCAATTTTAGAGTATGGTTAGGTTTCTACGGAAACATTCTGAAGGTAAGTTATGCTGTCTGGCGCGAACCTGCATAATCATAAATTCTTCCATTTCCAACATTTACAAATAAATCAACTCTTGGAAAGTATTTAGTTGTCAATTGTTTTGACTTTTCTTAGAGGGCTGGCCATCTTTTGAATATCACATATCTTAAATTGTATGCACTACTCTAGCCTATCCAAAGGAACTTGGCTATTCTTCTTCCCCACGTCCTGCCCTGTCACACCTCTCACATCTACTTCAGTCCTTACGTCCCTCTTTCATGGCCTGGGGCTGTCATTGAGATATCAGTTGTTCTCACTAGTGGGTCATATCTATCCGATATCGGTAGATCTCCACCGCTGCTAACCTAAAACCACAGCATCAAGCCAAAGTTTTGATTCGGTTTCATGTTCCTTAATTACAATTATGGGAACTCTATTTTGACTCAGTGCCACATAAAACCTCTTGATTCCTTAAATAATTACCAGTTTGTTGTCATCCACTGTAGAAAATGGACACCCACATACTAACTTTTCCTCCCATGGAGTAGAAAGTTGCTAAATGCAGCAACCATCTGTTTGAAAAAATGACAGGGCCTTTTGACAATGTAACATGTTTTTGAAAAGTTTTATGTCTTCAGTAGTAGCCATTCGAATTGGAGATCATTTCCTCAGACTGTGTATGAATACCATTTATACCGACTGTTAGTTTTGTCTTTTAGACATGCATGGTCATGATATATATGCAAGTCTAAGACAGATGCATATTATCATAATATTGATATTGGTTAGTTCCGTCCTAACTTCCTACTGTCATGGTGCGGGGCTGTCAACGAGACATCAGCTGTTCTCACTAGTGGGGTCACATCTATCCAAGATCACATTGACTCACCTTCATAGGTAGTCCATCATCTTGCTGTTGTCTTTTAAAATAGGATTCTCTCTTCATCTACTTCTTTCTCCACCTCCTGATTAGTGCCAAATGATTGATAACTCTGCTGAGACTGAAGAGATTTTAAGAGAATATAATTAAGTAATTGAATTTTTCAACCACCATCACAGGTGTCAAGATTCAAGGCTAAACAACAGTTTTTACTTCAATGACTTGTCCCTCCTGATTGAAATGTGTATTTTGTTTGTGTGCAGTGTTTTTCCTTCTTTCTTTGGGGTCAGTTGCATATTCCACCTTCCGTTTACGCTTGTAAATATGCTGGAATGTGAGCGCCAGCAAAATTTGCTGTCTTTTATGTCACACGCCAATATGCCTCCCCTCCCTTCCCTCCCTCCCCTCACCCCCCCCACTCCTGCTCCCATACCCCCACCTCTTCACCATCCCTCCCCTCCTTCT
>VRLP01003697.1:0-60061 GCA_009660295.1 Lophius piscatorius | reverse complement strand
CAAATTAAAATTAATTCTATTTAAAAGCATCATTTCAGCTTAAGTGCCCAAAAGACAAATATGTTTACCGACTCCAGCTGCTAACAGCCCATTGATTCTTACACCTGAGGCCTTGCATGGTTCCCTTTAATGGAATTATAAACACCTGAGGCCAGTGGCGGATTTAACTATGGGCGACATGGGCGGTCGCCCACGGCGGCATCTTAACCGGGGTTGCCATGGCGCACTCATCATTAAAAAAAAAATCTGAATGGTGACATCGCTGATCGCTTTCCTATCGCTCATGCTGCACATCATGTTAATTATAACATCAACATGTCGGTCAATGACGCTGGTCGGGGTGGGCTCCCCTCTGGTTTGTGAGCAGACAGGTTTCTTCCTGCAGAGAGGAATCCTCCCATCGATGATTACTTGTCACAGGTTGCCCCTTCTCCGTCTTCATCTAAAGTGTCCTTCCTCCCCATCATATCATGTCTGCAGGACGCGCCAGGATCAGACAAATATTTGTAAACCTTGTTCGGGGCCCGGTCACGTCAGGGCAGGCCAAAGTGGGGCTCAGAGCAGTAGGAGGCGGAGTCACGCTCACCTATTTGTACAGTAATGTAATGATGTGTTGGTTGCTCTGCTGTAATAATAGGGAGACAATATTCCTCTATCTGGCCAACAGGGAATAATATTGGATATAATTATCCATCATCATGATAATATGTGGAGGCTGCTACAAAGTTAAAATTCTAACAGAAACTAGGTAGTAAATTACTCCATAAAAGTTTTCTGTGACAGAACAAGATCCTGAGTCCAATGCAGGGGCGGTCATAAGAACTTTTAACTTCTAACGGGATGACGAAGGCCCAGGGGGTGCAATAAAACACCCTTAATATTTGTGCAGGATTTTTAATATTTTTTGATAATGTATTAGTAATTAATTCAAACAGAGTAACAAGCTACACTACATATAAATGCTTTTAATTTTCATTTTCTCAACCCAAAGTGTTCTAATATTAACAATTAGAAACAAATGGGATACTAATTTTTAAGATCATTCTATTACATAGTCAGATATGTGAGCAAACCACGAAACATAAGTAATATATGTAAATACATATGTATTATAAATCAAGTAATTTGTACCAATGGATTAATTCCAAGCCATTCCAAGATCTTAATAGGCAATCAAACCGAGAGGTTGGCTACTTGGCTATTTTTTAAATTTACTCTTTGATAGGGAGACACAAGTTAAAACCGTCCCTGCCTGCAACAACAGAAGTGCACATTTTCTCGCCGCTAGTGATTGAGAAATGCCGTTGAACTAAGATCAAGTACTGTTTTGTCAGATATTGTATGGAAGTAACTTGAATTCAAGCTCATATTTGGCTAGAATTAAATGATGACATCCCTATAAGATGTTCCACTCATCAATATCGGATCTGCCTCGAAGGAATACTCCAGGTCTCGAGATCTGCAGTATTTTAATTTACAGGGATCTTTAGACTTTCTATGATCAAACTGTGTATTTATTAAATAAGATTAATGTAAAATGTGACTCATGTTTAAAATTACTCAGCTAAAGCCTACAGAAAACCACCGTAGAAAAATATATATATTTTTTCCAATGTAATTTCAAATCATAGTTTTAAACTTCCGTGGTCCAGAGGTTTTATCATTGGGGTCAAACAATGACAGGACCACTGTTTTTTCAGTGTGATCATATAATATATGAACTGCTATAATCCTCCAGGGATTCCTCCAGGTTTTTCTCAAACTATCAAAACCAACATTGTCCTGTTTGACAGCGATCTGCACTTACAAACTAAAAGAGCGGCCCAAACATGCATCTATATAACAGGAGATCTGGCCCTACGCTCGCTGCATTCACCGCAGGGATGTAACGCAGACTTTGTCTGCAGAGCGTGAGTGATTGACCGTAGATGGTCGGAGTAGAGAGACAGGATATCGTTAATTACTTCATCGACTGCGGATGTTGTTGTTGTCTTGGATGAATGAGGTTAAATAAAAACTTCAATAATAGGAAGTTAAATATACTTCAGAGGCCATTGGTGTACCGAGACAGACCATTCAGGTGACATTTATCTGTAGGAAACGCTGGAGAAAGAAGCAAGACATAAATGATACCAGAGTCATTGTGGATGTCTTCAAAATCAATGGTGCTCCAAAATCGTCCAATCAGTGATGATTATTATTTCCTCTTTACTTTTCCTTAACTAATGCTTTAATGATCCCGATTCGTATATAAGCTTCTTGACATGTGACACGTACAGAAGATGACACACTGAGGATCAATTCATTGAACTCCTTAAGGCGATCAGAAGATCTAATAGTGAAGTCAAGATTCTGATGTTTGGGAGTAATCATACCATTATTAATGAACAAATATATTTTTAACTTGCATTGTTTTATAGCTTTATTTATTACATCATTTTGATCATTTTTTACAGAAAAATCCCAGTTACCAGGAAACGTGCATTGTTCATTATAGAGTTATATATGCCATTGAAGCCAACATTGTAAAAAGAAGCATTGGTAGATTTTCCTCCTAATAACGAAGGAGACGTGTCTTTAAAGGAACCATCAAAGAAAACTGGCAAGGACTCCTGATGAAATCCGAACCATTGCAGTGTTAAAATGTAAGACCATCAGCTGATGCTACCAGGTCAGGTCTGGAGACACTATGATGTCCAGTCTGAATCACTCTTCTTCTGATGAAATGCACTGCTGGTTGAACGCAGTGTCTAAATAAATGAAAAACCTCCGGATGAAAAGTAGTTTGGTAGTGATATCAGAAATGATAGAAATGCTTTTCTCTCCAGGAGAAAAGATGAATGACGATCATTTTTCACTTTGTGGGACGTCTTAGTTCGAAAGAACTCAGCCCGTATGAAGAAGGGGTGCTGATGTAATGTTTTTTGTGTTTGGGCTGTCCCGAACGGATGTCCCGCCTTTGTTTAAGCTTTGAATTGAATTTTTTAGATAATCCATTTAATGCTGGAATGCATTTTTCTCTCTGTGGCAGAGAAAATACATTCATTTTACCTTCATCTGAGTAAATGTTCTTAACACTGAAACTGAGGCACATATTAAATCTAAAAGTTGTCTTAACCTTAAAAAAACCCATCAACCGAGTGTCTGAGTGTTTTCTGATGATGGCAGCGTTTCAGCTGTGGGAAATGGATTAGTTACATTTGCAGGCTGATACGCCGTGGAATCAGGATGTTCATGATGTCGCTTACTATCAGCTCCTACAGGGTGAGGATGCCGGGTGCTGCAGAGGACAGTGACGCTGGACAGTGACGAGAGACAAGGAGACAGCACAGATTTGATTAGTTTCCTCTTCTCTATCCTTCTTCTTTTTCTTCTTTTCGCTGTGTTCCATCCCTCCATCTCCCTCTACCCCAGGCTCCTGACCTTAATAGCTGCCTCTTTCCTGTATGACTGTAAGATGTATAATCCGATAATCTCAGGGCCGCACCGACCACACACGCACACATACACACAAAAACTCTTTAAAAACACACACATTCATGCTCAAGTTTAGAAAACAAGGGTGTGTATGATATTGCTAATCAAGCTGACATGAGGGAGCTTCTTCATGTCTGCGTACATGAGAGGAGGAGCACACGAGGAAAAGCTCTGCAGCGAGATGTTTTTTTTTTTTTTTTTACAATTCTTAGGCCTTTTTAGTGCTGTGCAAAGAGCAGAACAGGATGTTATTTCCTGCTGAGGAAGGAGGGCCTGCTGTTTGGGTAACCCCTGCCCTCCGCTCCTCTGTTTTAGGGCAAGGACATTTTTAACCTTACAGAAGGCCGGCCATTTCTCACAGCTCGTTAAACCCTTCTGGCATCGTGCATGCTTTACTGTATGATACGGTTTAAGGTTGATAAGGAATTTACGCTGATCAGCCATAACATTAAAACCACTGACAATTTTGTTTGTTGATTTTGTTACAATGCCGGCGGTCAGTGCGTGGGATATATTAGCCAGCCAGTGGAGAAATTGTCTGGATCCGAATGACTTCCTGGCAAATAGCGATGGCTAGACAACTGGATCAGAAAATCTACAGAACTTCAGTTCTTGTTGGGAGTTTATGGTGTGCAGTGATTAGAACCTACAAAAGAGGGTCTCAGTAAGGACAAGGCGCATTGATGCATGTGAGAAGCAGAGGCTATAGCCCATTTTGTCTGATTCCACAGAAAAGCTACTGTTGCTGAGAAAGTGAATACTGGCTCTGATAGAAAGGTGTCAGAACACACAGTGCATCACAGATTTGCTTTAGTGGCAAAAAGGGGACCTACACAATACTAGTCAGGGGGCTTCATGTTAGGGCTGATGGATGTAGAGTATGTTGAGGTTCAAGTAAGATAATGGACCTTGTTAATCATCAATGGAATTGTTTCCTTCAGTTTTCAAAAACAATATTTTAACCACATAAGCTTCACCTGGCTGTTTTACATGCAATAATGTGTGATGGCCATAAAACAGGAGGCATAGCTGAAGATGTTCAGATGTTCTCTGGGAGTGATGAGAATGGACAGGATTCGAGACGAGCACATCAGAGGGACTGCCTTTTTATCCTCAGGCAGGAGAAAAAGGGGAAGACAGAAGACGAAGTTTCTGGATGTGGTGAGAGAGGCTAGGCAGTTGGTTGGTTTGACTAAGGACATGGCACGGTGGAAATAAATTAGGCGTTGTGGCGATCCCTAAGTGAACGGCACAAATTAGAAGAAGAAGAAGATTGTGTGATTTCAACAAATGTCGTTCTCCTCCAGTATAAAAGACCATCCTAGAGGTGCCAAACAAACTAACAATATTAAAACACTTTTATCAAAGGCAAAACAGAGTTACACGTTGAATTACTATTATTAAGTTTGGAAACTTTTGCACGCTGCAAGTTTGACAGGAAGGGTAGATCCCACACACCTGAAGGGATTGTTAATGATATTTCTGTGAACAAAAAACACTCGTACATTCCGTATAATGAAGGAATGAATGAATGAATATTATTAATTTGTTTTTGCAACTCTGGGCCTCCTGATATAAAAGTTTTCGTATGCGGAATAATGACCGTTATTGGTGGATATTTTTCCTCATCTAACGTCACCCTGAAAGATCAGGAATAAATGTCACAACAGCTGCTTTTCTGCTTCTGCTCTCTGATTGGCTGCCTGTCACCTGACTTGTCTCAGGTTTCTGCTTGTAGTGGACATCTTACACTTGGGCCTAATGTCTAGACATTTAGGTGTGTAGATTATTCATAATTATCGCAGGTTTTAGAATCAGTTCACTTGAATGGGAAACTTTGCCAAGACTTTTGAATGGTACCGTAGAGTATGTGAATAAGAATCTACCTACAGATGAGGAGAACAAGCAGTAAGGTGCGACCGCAGAGAGAAGAGCAGACAAGATGCAACAACGGACAAAAGCGAGCAGAGGGAAAAAAAGAACAACCTGTTTTTTCTCAGACTTTCACACCCACATACTTGTGGGTGTGAAAGTGTACGTGTTTTTCCTCAGATGCAAAAACGTCCACACGCACCTAGATTAGGTCTCCAGTGGGTTTCATGATACAAATGAATTCAAAATAAACTAAAGCTGCTGGTTGTTTTCCAAATGTGCTGCTTGTGGAGGTGGCATAGAACAGATTCTTGTCTCATTCTTCCCGACAACATCTTTTCCTTTAGTGAAAAGAAGACGGCTGACACCAGCAGCTCGTTATAGGGAGATAAAACTTATAACATTTCCCAGAATGCTGAAAAACCTACTTTTTGTAAGTGATCGCTGGGTCCGTGTTAACAATGTTGTCCCAGGTTTTATTTTATTGAAAGCACTTCCATCAGGGCATTGTTCTCTATCGGCCCTGCTGACAGAGCAGGAGCACTGAGCGTTCAAGCTGTTGTCCTCTGCAAGCAGCACAAAGCATAATGAAAGAAAAGCCACCGTGGAACATTGGTTTACAGGCTATAAAAGGCTAAAAAGGTTTGTGGACCGGGCCGGAAACCAAAGATATCTTAATGCTGTAATCATCAAATGCATTATTAAAACCTGCCCTGCCTAATTCCAGCTAATCTGGTCTGAATTGGCCAAGTGCACTCGGGAATTGGTTTGTTGAGCCTGGGAGCTGTCCCATAAATTGCAATGCTAATGGCGTAGCTGAATGGGCTCCTTTCCCTGATAAAGGCAGATTTAATGGAGATATTTCACATGGAATCATTTATCAGGGACTGACAGGCAGGCAGGAGCCTCCATCCCCCAAAATAAACGACACACTCAGGCACCTTGATGGGCCGTATCCTCTCTGTCAGTACTCCATCCCTGACGGTACAACTTTATCTGGCTGCAACAGCTTAACTTAGCTCCATTTGTTTTGTAAAAAGACACGTAGAAAAAGAAAAGGAGAGGAAATAGGCAGAGTATTTTTACATCAGGGCGGATCAGAGCTCATTTTCAGAACTACTGGTACATGACGGCAGGCAGACAGTGGGAAAAACAGGCTGAGAGATTTTTTAAATTCTAGAGAGGATGCATCCAAAGTAAACCATAGATCACTGATAAAATCTGACAATGCAATTTGATATGACTGCAGCTGAACACAGAGAGGCATTGTCAAGCAGAGACGGTAAAGCTGGCAGTACGGCTGAGCAATGCAATTTGTAACGTTGTTTAGAAGTGTTCGTGTATCGTACAAGAGAGCTGTCTAAACTTGTTCCAGCACCAAAATAGTCAGAGTTGCCACGACTAATCCATTAAATAATTGGTGGAAGATTCAATTAGTATGAAAATGCAAAAGATGGAACGCAACTTCAGACGCTGACCCCCAACATTAATTTAAGTTAGATACTTGATGAGCAGCATTAGCTGGTGGAAATGGATGTAAACGATACAGTGCATCTCTAAAAAGACTAATTATTGTTATTATTGTCTTGTTTAACCTCATATTCAGCGGGAATGTAGCAGATCTGTCAGATAGTAAAAAAAAGTTGGCTACAAACGTCCTACCAGCTTGGAAATTTTTCACCGAGAATGAAGCAAACACAAAATTCAGTGGCTCAGTGGGAGCAGTGGCAGGCACCTTTGGAGCAAGTGGGGTATTCTAACCCCCCCGCCAACATTCAGGACAGCGAACTTAACCAGACACTTCCAATTTAATCACCCTGAGAAACATAGCATGTTTCAAGAACGTAATGTCGGCAGAGCGGCTGAAGCTAACGAGAGCCTAGATCCAGTCTTGGGCCCACAGTAAGTTTGTATGTAAATTATGGTTTTAAAATTTTCAAGCAAAAAAAAAATCTTTATCGACCAAATTAGAATCAGCCAAAAATCTGTATCGGCCGTTCAGACTTTATAACAATTGGTGATAAAATTGCAATTGGAGCCCCTTTAGTTTCTGCCAGAGCTTGGTGTGTTCTGGATGGTGGCTTGTTTGATCTCTAGGTGGACAGCTAACTCCTAGACTTTTTAATTTCCTTCATATTGCATACGCTGAAAGAAGTTTGATAGCAGCTCTAACGACAGGGATTTCAGATGATTGTCCTGTAAGGAAAGCTATTTTTTCCAAACCTAAAACATTTCAACAAAAGTGCTGAGAATCCACATCTTGTCACCATCCATCTTGAAATGGTTGGAGAAGCTTTTGGTGCCTCTGTCTTACTTCCTGATGGGATTTGGTCTCACATTTTTCAGTCTTAACTTTATGTTGCCTACTAATTGAAAGTTCCCGGCACCCTGACACTCGTGCGCTGCATGAGGAAAAACAGACAGATATACTGAATATCTTTATGGGAACATTTATTAAAATGACTATAGTTTATGTATATGTATAGTGTATAGTAATATACAAATACACGCCGTACTTCTAATGTCTCGTTTCTGTAGAATTGAAGGGGTTATTTAAGACGTATGGACAGAATTATACTTTAACATTAAGTTTAGGTATGTTTATGATATTGTTCTGTTATTTAACAAACCTTTATGATTTAACAATAAAATTAAGTTTTCAACATATTCGGTCTTGAATTTATTGCATACAAGTACCATTTGAAGGTATTTTTTTAATACAAATTTTAACGTACAAAGTTTACAGTGGACAGAAACAAGATATTAAAAATGTGTCTGAGTTTATCTTCTATGTATTTTATTATCCATAATTATTTATGCGCTATTTTTAATTTATTGTTATTTTCTGTTGTTTTATTTCACATCGTTGTAAACAGGTTTGAAGTATGTTTTTTGTTTGTTTAATGTATTTTGTTGTAGATGGTGTCCGTATGTTTTGTGGTAAAATTTTGCAAACCACAGCTGCCGGTATTTTACCGTACACTTTTCACTTTATTAATCTTGAACAAACACTGGAATTAAATAAAGACGAAAAACTTGATGCACTGACTGACAGGCTCTCGATTGATAACCTCACCTCAAGTATTACACGTCTAATGCCAATAAAGTATTTATAGTTTTAGATGCACTTCTGCTCGGATTGTAAATCTACCACATGACAATCATTGATTTAGCAAAGCACCTTATGGTCCTCTGTAAATCAACTAATGTAAGATAAAACAGATCAAGTATTCTGCACTATCTAGCTAAGCAATAAACAGTATAACAAATATTTTTTTATACCCACTAAGCGATGCACTGAAGTCCCATCATATCCCAGTTTACTTGCACTATATTCCACTCGTACATTTCTCAAAAATGTTCAGTTCTGATTAGGACTAGGTTGTACAATCCCTTTTTTGCGCATACCGAGCTGAGAGTGGGGCTGATGCTGTACTCCGATGGGGTGGTGGGTGTTTTAAATATCAAATATCATGGAACACCAATGTCAGTATGAAGTCACCCAATCCAGTTTGGATTCAGTTGTTTAAATGTCCTTAATTTCAGGATGCATGCAAGCATGTTGTATACCTCAGGGTCAACGGGTGTGACCCTCCCCTGAGGCGACCCTCCAGGGTGATCTGGTCCCGGAATATATCCAGTAGCCAATTGGGTTTAATCTTTATCCTATCAAGCTATTTTTCTGTGCTACACTTGTATGAAACTGCTATTACTGTGTCATTAAATTTTAATTACTCTCACTAGAAATGAGCTGCTTAACAGGCTTTATTAACACCCAGGTTAGCATAGTTGCCTTAATTACATTTCTATGTAAGATTTTTACTATAGCTTATACTGTAACAACAAATCAAAATGACCTGAATGAAATTGTGGTTTTATGCACAATAAAAATGGGAAGTAAAAATATTTTTATTAACTTATGAAAGCCAAAGTAGCTATATGGCCTCCCCTTACACAGATTATGTGGGCGTCTTTAGGTTTTGGTTTTCAAAGGTCAAAGATAGCTGGTCCTAAAGATGGACAAAGAGGAAGCCTGGTCATGTCTTTGTTGTCTCTTTGTAGACCTCACCTGATCAGAGCTGCCATGTTCTTCTTTGTTCATCTCATATGTCTGTTAATACTGCTCCCAGGGGACGTGACTCCACTCTCTCTCTCTCTCCATGGCCTCTCTACCTCCATATCCCCCCTTTGTTCACCTCCCCCACAATACATCTATTCCTGGAACTGGTGATTTAATGAAGAGCTTGGTCACCATGAATGACCTCTCCCATCATCAGTTCCCTCTCTCTCTGTGTGTGTGTGTATGTGTGTGTGTGTTCTTGTGGAGTTGGATTTAAGCTCAGTTGCTTTCTCTTGCGTTCACTGTGAGTGCAGTTGAGGCTGTGTGTTGCCTCTAAAGCCTCAGGACCACCAGAAACTAACATGAGGCTCATTAGCAGGGCCCATCCGCAGCTTGTTTCCTTATACTCTCCAACTGAACGAGCTAAAGTTGAGACATTAATAGTTGTCATATTTGCAGCACTGCTTCCAGAAGAGCTGATTTGCCCATGGTAAAAATGCTCCTTTCATCAGTTGAGATGTTCGACGTCAGTGGGACTAAATGCTTAACAAAGCTAATGGGTAAGGGTAAGGGTAATCTAACTAATACCTTCTTTCTACCTTCCTTGTGTCCTTTGAAGCTGTAGTTTTATGTAATTTAACAGCACAGGAGATTTGGCAATCCTACTGTCAAGGTAATGCCCTGTAATTGGCCTTCTAATACTGTGGGATAATGAGACTAACAACAGATGGCAAAGGCCATGATGCTGTATTTACCTGCAGCAGCAGATAGTTTGTAGCCTACCCATTATGCTAAGCATAGGCTGCAAGCCTAAAAATCAATTTATTCTCAGCAATTAATTAACAAATTTGCCAATGATACTTGATCTTGCTCAAATTGTCCAGCTGTAACGGCATACAAATTAGTCTGAAGGGGTTTCACAACACATGCCAGCCTCTATCCAGACCATTGATTCGAGAACAGGACAGGGAGAGCTACAGAAGTATCCATCTCATGTCACTGAAATACATGCACTCAATGCTTTGAAAACAGAATCGAGCTAATAAACAGAGTTAGACTTATATTTTATTTAAAAAATAAAAAATACGTCTAACTTTATTCATCATACAGGACAACAATGTGAAATATGTATTTAACCATCCTTGAGGGAGCAGTGGCTTGCACCTGTGAGGCACCTGGGGAGCAAGTTGGGTTTCAGGTTCCTGCTCGTGGCATCATGGTCCAGGATCGAACCCGATTGTGGCAGGGCGGCTCTACCTCACTGAGCTGAAGCCACCCAAATGTAAAAGAAATAAGGGCATAGAGGCTGGAGATACTGTATAAAAGAAAATCTGTATTTGAGATGAAAGAAAGTGTCCACCATTTTATAGAGCCTATTCAATGTTGGGCTCCTTAATTCCGCCTTGCTCATCTGTATAAAGACAACATAGGGTTAACGCAGTGGTTTTGTGATGTTCCATATCTATGAAAGCAGTGGAGGTGGTAATAGAGCCGAAACAGACATCCGTATAAATGTGAGGCGAAGAGGCAAGACTCAATGCCAGGTTTTGACAACATCAAGTAGCTTACTCATACTAGCGGAAGTGCAAAGGTCACAGGTCTGGTAGATCCTTACTCTCCAAGCAGAGGAGAAGATCAATCGCCAGGTAACATTAATTCATAATAAACAGCTTATCATGTTCAGGGTCGTAGGGGGCTGGAATCCTATCCCAGCTTCATGTTTTTGGACTGTGGGAGGAAGCCTGAGTTCCAGGAGAGACCCAACGTAGACATGGGGAAAAAAGGCAAACTCCGCACAGAAAGGCCTGCCGCAGAGGTAGATTTGTACCCGGTACCTTCTTGATGTGAGGCAGCAGCGCTAACCACTGCACCACTGTGCCGATCATTGACAGGTAGTGAAAGACAAGTGAAAATATTGTTTATCCATGACGTTTTATTTTTTGCAAAGCGCTGCTTTATGTAGATATAAAGCGTCACAACGGACACGGATTACACTTTGTTGCCCACCACTGTTGTTTTAATCAGTGTAAACAGAGAAATACTCGAAGACAAGGGTCTACTTTACAGCACTGTTGCATGATCAAATTGTAAAAACGACATAATAAAAGGGGAATGGGTGAGTTTTCTCAAGAACAAACATCTTGTGTCTGCTGAAGCAGGCTAATATGCTCACAGCGTAATGCTAACATGCTAATGGTTGATTTGACATGCTCGCATCACATTTCATCAACACCATTACATTTACTTATTAGAGCTGAAGGAAAAGTTGAACTCATGCTAATAGGAAGGTTGTTCATTTTGCAAGTATTTGGTCATAAAATGAAAGTATGGGTCACATTAAATTTAACCAAACAGTGGTGCTACATGGTGGGCTAAACGGTCATTTCAAAGGGAAATGGATGTTTGATCTGAGTTTGTTTTGGCTATCCTAACATTTCTAGCTATTACTAAAAAAAGCAAAGGAAGACCTCATGGCGAGGCTCGAGAAGTCAGCGCGTCCCCAAGGCATCATCATCATCTGGAGTCCAACTATGTCTGTAAATAATATCATGTACTGACTTGGATTGACGGAATGACATGGATTCACAGAGAAATAACGCTAGTGAGGCTAAAAATCTGAATTTGTATCAAAGAAGAAGTGATTGTATTTCAGGTATTTGTGCTGATTCCAATATTGTGTAACTTTGGTTCACGTATACTTTAAGACACCAGAAATACGATCCAACCCACTCACACAGAGCCCGTCAGTCTTCCCTCAGCAGACCCCACATGATAAACCTTGAGGTGTTCTCTGAACCATCCACCTTCAGCTGTAAGTCTCTGAGGTCGTTCACCACAGGGAAAGACACGCGCCGACCTCGACAGTTAACTGTCAGATATATCAGTTAACACGGGGCCCTGTAAATCGCCAGTTACAGACCCTAATTTGGCTGTCTCAAACGTTTCCAACAATTCATCCGCTGATATCTTTCTCTGATTCTGTGCTTTGCTGAAGGTCAGAGCAGGATGCCTGGGTTTGGCGGCGGTCCGACTTCATCCTTAAGGCAAGAGAGCGAACAATAATCGAAATTGCAGAGTGGGGTGACCCGTGCCTCACTAGTGTTGTTGTCACTGTTTCACATGAAGACTCATGCATGCACTGATGTGCAGATGCAAGTATTTGCATATTGATCACAAAGCTGTGCACTCTCGTATGCACATGTTCATTCTGGCTCAGTCACACAACAAATGCATGTAAGCAGTGGACTGCAACCGCTCTGATGAAGGCTTTGTGCCGTAACACGTAAACATTTGTACATTCCGATGTGAGCCAAATAAAGAAGTGGAAAGTGAGAATTTGTCCTCCTTAACCGAAAGACTTGAGATGTGCTACATTTTAAAAATTTTGGGAATAAGCTTACTGGACTTTGGGTCTAGCGCTACTGAGAAACCCATTGTGTTAACAGTCCTTCTTACTCTAATGCGTTTTCCTCTCTGGTGAATGTGTGTGTGTCTCCTAACCATCACAAACGTGAAGCCTTGTATTTATCTCCTAACATCAGTCTGACAACGAGGGATTAGACTTCAATTCACACAAATTTGGAAATGAATGCAAATGAAGCTGTCACGCTCCTATTATAGTCATTTTTCTAATCTAAAGCCACTAAAGACAGACATTATAGTATAGCATAAATAAGATTTTCTTTTGCAATTTACATTTCAGCTTTTGGATTTCCTCCCATGCAAATGGAATACAAAATATTACCGTCAAAGAAATAACTGTTGAGTTGTTAAATGTAACAAAAAACTATCACTGAGTAATACATTGGGATTAAGGGATTAACATTAGGAAATTCATGTTTTCTGACATTTAGTATGTTCAATTATGAACTGATTGTTTAAAAATGTAAATAGATCAATGAATGACTAATAGAAATAGTTAATTGTTGGCAAAAATTTGACTTTTGGATTTGTCGGGTAAGGCTGGGATGTTACTGGCAGCGAAGGTTGAGGATGTATTGTAGACTCAACAGACTGATAGATACGGCTCGAGTGTTAGGTCAGATCTGTTTTCACATTTACCCTCAGAAATCAAATAAATAATTCTGATAAAGACATCATTCAACCACTGGGGAATGCTTGCTTTGTCTCTGAAGGTTTCCTGTATTGATTGGATCGTTCTGAACGATGTACTGGTAATGGAGTGCAAACAGCAATGCATCAAATACTTCATCTCTTCGCATAGAAAGACACATATTGGAAAAAGAGGACAAAAAGGCACGACAAAAAGGCTGTGGTGGTATGGATTATTTTCTTACGGAGATGATTAAAACGTAATCATAGGATTGTGGTTATAGGCTTACATAGAAATAGGATAGATAAACAATTATGTAAACTTGAAAGCACTCACAGAGCGTCAAACTCCGCCAAGGCACAACAGTACCCAAGATACCCAAGGAATCAATTAGATTACTTTCTACTTTACTGAACCCATCTAAATAATAAAATTCCCTATAGATTTAAATTGATACCCTTATGCACCATATGTGGTGTGTTATTCAAGTTGCAATTTATGATTATTGCCGAAAAAGCCATGGTTTCCAGCCATGGTTAAGAAAATGTTGCTATGACATCATGATGTAGTGTCGCCAAAATGTCATCATCTCTACCATAACGTAGCTGCCTTAACTCGGAAAACCCACCTCTTGGTAAAATTTCATGAAGTCCTTTTTCCTTTTTCCATAAACTTTTTAACATAGTGACAACCAAAAGGTAAAAACGTAATCTTCCGGGGGAGGTTATTACACACACAAAACTCTACATTGGTTGAAACAAGAATCAAACTATGTGTCAGTGGGACATAAACCATTCCATTCAACACAACCGGTAACCATACTTAAAACCAGGAGTTAAGAGGAGCTGGTCGGAGAGGGATTTAACTAAAAGTACCTCAATGAACTCTCAGTCATTCAAAAAGAGTCTGTGAGGACAGCAGTAACTGTGTCGCCCCTTGCAGGTATCTCTGAAGAGACTGACTTAACTGTTCTCTACCACATAACTCTGATATGACATCTGAAATCTCAGAATGTCGGAGTGTCTCCGAACATCTTGGTGCTTTGATCTTCCTCATAAGGGAGGGTACTACACACAAGTATGCCCCTGTGATCTGACCCTAACATGAGGTTTATTTGGACCTCAGCTCCAAGTCCCCTTGAGGTCCCACTGCACCTCATTTTAGGTGTGCCCGTATATACACACTTTTTATGGTAATGAGCTCAACCCCCGCGACAGCCAAAACATGACCGCAATATTGCGATAATGCAGCTATTGTCACAGTCATAATAAATGCTGCTCACGAAAATCATTGGGCCTGTTGCCTTTAATCACAAATGTCCCCCTCTGAAACGCTTAATCCCCCGTCTTCTCTCTGACTGAGATCTGCGACTCACTTCAATATGTCCCTTCAAACTGTTTTGGGCCCGTTCAGCTTCGGTTTTCTCTGCCCAGTTCCACGCGGCTCCATCTCTGATAAAACCATCAGCTCCAGCGGGCTGCAGAGCAATGTTTATTAAGTCCATCACTTAAATTCTGATTAGATTGGACACCCTGGGATCTTGGAGATTATGAGGAAAAGGAGCATGTCTCCTAGCGGAGAGCGTGCGAATGAATGAATTTGTGTTGCCTCTTTATTTCTTGGCATGTGCAAGATGGTGATTTGTGATGCTCCTCCTGGATAAGGATGAATAGAAATATCTGTGTGTGAAGCAATAACCCCCGTCCTCAACACAACACAGTGGCAGCATTTGTCTTTTGTCCATGTTTTTTTATATAGTTTATTTATTCTGGAGAAAGGGATGCTTTCTCTGTGAAGGGCCATGAAGTGTAAATAAATGACTTTGCAGCAGGGAAAGTTCCTGCTGGGCCAATTCTAAGTTGTCATCAAGATGTTATTAGAAGACTTAACCACTGCAGAGAAGTCTTTTTTACAAGTTTGTCTTACTCTTATCACAGCCAGGGACTGTGTGGCGGTCTTAGCTTGTCTGGCGCCCTACGTGAACCTCCCTTTCAACTCACCACCTACCCCCATCCTCCACCCCCCGCCCCACCAGCCACCCCTTAAAACACATAAATGAATAAATAACAAATTAGACCAGATCCCCAGCAGCCCACATAACAAGAAACAATTATTACAAGTAGCCAAAACCATCTCTTGCTTTAATTGCCTCATGAGATCTTAGAATTGTTTGTTATTAATCCATTACTACTAATACCACTGGTGTAGTTTCAGATTATATAATTGTTTATATTATATTTAGGCCACTTTCTTTAATTTAAGTGGCTATAGCATGCTATAATATATGTTATGCTACATAAATCAGATTGATCATTTTAACTTAATTTATAGGAAGATTAAACCGAGAATTTGTTTGATACAATACATGAATACATATTTATTGACTTTTGTTTAGCTGTCTGCTCACATATCTGACATATATGTAATATATATGTATATATATGTAAAAGCTTTATCTTTTTGCTCAGATGAAGTTAAAATTTGTTTGTAATTATCATATGAGCAGAACACCCATTAAAAGGCGTTTGTATGCAATGTGGCTTATCCCGCTTAATTCATTTCTGTTTCATTATCAATAAATATTACAATTTCTGCAGGCTGTGCTCAAATATTAACGGTATGTTGTGGTCACCTCTACTTATATATTAGCGCCCCTTTTTACATGTGTTATACATGTGAAGAGACAAACATGTTTCCTATTATCCACCTTCCTCTCTGCCACATACTCCATATTTTAGGATGGGTATTAATATTTGACAGTGATAGTGATTAAAATATATCTATGTGCTTGAGTTTTGTCATGAAGGGGTGGTTGATCTGAAAACGAATGAACAGGAAGGCTTCGATAATCTACTCGGTGGATGAATATAGAAGATAGATATATCAAGTCTTCACGTATCCGTATTGGTTCCAACATTCAGGAAATGTAGACATACCAATAGACTGATGTATTACCGATGAATATGCCGACTGAAGGGAAAATGAAGAGATGCCCAGGTCTAAGTGAGATATGTAATCCCTCAGCAAGCGAGTTCTGCATCTACTTTGGGGTGTCCGCCCAGTTGGACGTGCCCAGAATACTTCCAAAAGGCCTTGGAGGCATGCTAATCAGAGGCCCAACTACCTAAAATGACTCCTTTCAATGACAACAGGCAGCAGCTCTACTCCAAGCCCCCCCCGGGGGGGCAAACTTCTCAACCTATCTCTCAGTCGTAGCTCATTCCAGCCGCTTGTATCCCTGATCTAATTATTTTGGTCACTACCCAGACTTCTTGACTATAAAATTGGGTTGGGACCGAGAAAGAGTGGTAAATCTAGAGCTTGGTCTTACAACTGATTTGCTGTATTAAACTGAAGAAACAAATATCCAAAGATTTTCCAGGCTAGGCACTTAAAAATGATCTAAAGGGTTGTTCTCTCAAGCCTTCCAAACCATTAAGTGTACTTTGTTTTGCAGGTATTCAGTACAAGCCCTAGTTCTGTCTGAGAAAGCTTTTTCCTGGGTGTGCAGAAGGTTATTATCCCATTTGGAGCATGTCCTTGTCAACAAGCAAGCACAGAGGTCAGCCACACTTACCCTGTTATCTCCAGTGAACCAAGCTGGCACGTCTGAGTTTTAGGATCCAACGTCTCCATGTCGGCGTCGCCACCATACCACAATATGCCATCACACCAAGTGCAGGGACGGCTGTTTGTTGACAGCTGCTTTCTAATGGCTGCACACACGTGGGATACAAACTGTGTTCTCCACTCAGGACGCGCTGTTTTTTTTTTACCAAGCTGACAGTGTCATGATTACAGACTGGGTGACTCAGAATGAGCCTCAAGCCTCATCACATCTTAACTCATTTGCTGCAAGACTAAATGGGCCTTCTCTGTCACACATGGGGAATACTCAAACCCGCGTCGGGTTATTTGCTATGGCGCCTGTGCCTAATCTGCACTGAGCGAGGCACGAATTCCTGCTTCAACCATTAGACATCGTTATCTACAGGGATCTCATTTCTCTTAAACTGTCACTTCTCTGATGTTTATCCTTTAATGTCCTCTAGGGAAAAACATATGGAAACCTTTTAATCTCTGTCTACTTTATATCTCAGGAGCCTGTAATAATTTAATATCTTAGACAAACTAAATTTACCATGAAGTGATAAATTACTTTGGATTATTAACAGCAAAAAAAAAATCAGACTCTCACAATTATTTTTCATTAGATTTTGTATTTAATGGAAAACCGTGAATTTTTTATTAGAGTAGAGCAACTTTTTTTAGTCTTATTAGACTTTTTAGGTTGCATCAACTTACATACTTCTGTTAAGTAAGTCCTCAAATACTTTAATATGCCAACAAAAACCCTACTTATCAAAGAAGATTTTCTTGATAGCCATGGTTAACGCCTCCTCTTCGCTGGCCCCTTTGACTTGTGGTGTCCCCCAAGACTCCTTCCTCGGTCACTTACTCTTTAGCATCAACATGCCGCCACAGGGTCATATTATAAACAGGTTTAGTCAGGTGGCACACATTTTTTCGATAAGACATAATGATTCAAAATGTGTTCAATCCAACAGTAGAACAGTACCGGAATATTTTGCAGTTCTGTCCACCTCTGGTTCATAGTTTTTCAGTGGATCATACAGTAAACACACCGCCAGAGAGTGGAAACAATTCTGAACCACTTTCTGTGGGCCAGTCCACGTTTGTGCTTCCATCTACATGCGCCTAAACGAACGGCCTGAGCCTTTAGCTTCTGCTCCAGTTTGCAAGATAAACTATAAACAACATACAAGTACGTTTTTTCAAGGCTGGAAACATTATGTGGAGGGTTCATTTAACCCTTTGGTGGCCATGTTCGCATTAGCGTTTGTCCTAACCCTAAGCCTGTATACTGTGATATAAAATAATGTTGAACACGTTTGGTATCTTTTTATCCAGTGCAGCATCTCTTCTATGACCTGCCAATTATCTCTCTCAAATATGGCACCAGACCGGCCTTTGTGCTTGTCAAGTGGTTGTCGACTACACACCTTGCTGTAAAGAAAACTGGTATATGTAGTGCGACGTCAGCCTTTGCATTTAACCCAGATAAGCAATAAGACCAGTATCAAAAGTAAAAAAAACCACAGCAAATATTCATAAATTGCTTATCTTAGGTTTTGCATGACATCCTTTTTGCAATGGTTTACTAATATGTTTGTAAAAATAACCTTTTTAATGTTTGATATCTGCATCTATATTCACATTATTTAAATACTCATATTTTTGAATAGGGTTTATTAAATTTACATAGAAGCATCATAAATTTGGTCATTATAAAAACAATTAAAATAAATCACTTGAAAAACGTGAAAAATGTTTAAAGTGTAGGAAACGCAAAATTTCAAAAGACATTTTACATTCAATCTTCGGGAAATTACAATGTTTTGATAACAAATACGCATCACATTGGGCGACCGCAGCTCAGCTGGTGGAGGGGTTGTCCACTTATCTCAAGGTCGGTGTTTCGATCCCCAGCCACCGCGGTCCACATGTCCAAGTGTCCTTGAACAAGATACTGAACCCCAAGATGCCCCCAATGGCTGTTCCATTGGTGTGTGAAGGATGTCGTGAATGGTTTCTGCTCCCGATGAGCATGTGGCGCCTTGCATGGCAGCCTCTACCATCACTGTATGAATGTTTGTGTGAATGTGTGAATATTGACTCGTGTTGTAAAAGCGCTTTGAGTGGTCGAGCAGAAAAGAAAAGCGCAATATCAGTAGAGTCCATTTACATTAAATGTATTAGTTTGTTTTTTATCAAAATTGGGTCAACCAGATTCAGATGCATGCAAATTTTACGTGTAATAAAGATACATAAATCTTGAATATTATACTTAAATATTTTTGAAGTGTATTGTTACCTTTTCTTCCTATTAACTTACCATATTTCTTACGCAAATTATAACAAGGTCACATAAGTAGGAGTGGGTCACAATTCTAATTTGTTTGATGTTGCAGTGTGTTATATTGTGGTGTTTGAATATTTTTTATTGTCTTTTATACGGACACAATAATATAGCACCTTTTAACAATTTAAATCTGATCAAAGGTGGTTGGGTACATTTTAGAACAGTTAAAAGCTAATGCGCCCAGCTTTATGCTTCAACAGCAACATATGCCTTCATTATATGCCCGAGCACCATGGGTGATCGGGCCTTCTGTTCTGCTGCCCCTCGTCTGTGGAATGCCCTCCCTGACCATCTCAGGGCTCCACAGACGACTGACACATTTAAAAAAGGACTTAAAACTTTCCTTCTTAGCAGAGCCTATAACTTTAATTAACATTGCTGCTTTTTGGTCAGGCTTTTATATAGTTATTATTTTATTTTTTTATTGATGCTTTTATCTGCTTTTACTTTGTAGCACTTTGAGATTTGATCAAAATGTAAAGTGCATTATAAATTAAATGTATTATTATTATTTATTATATTCATGTAACTTCTTGTCAACTAACGGAATCATCCTCTGCTCTCTGCTGCTCATTGACTCTCTCTTTGGTCTCGTGTTGACCCAGGACTAACACTTAAATGAGCTCTGATTGCAGAATAATCTTAAGGATTTAATAGAGAAATACATTAAAACAAACACAGTTACACGCACAGAACACTGTAAGTGTGTTATTTGCTTTTTTGCTGGATGTTTTGTGTTCATAAAAGGATCATGATGAACTGTTTTTGTTGGTGACTGCTTCAATAAGGATAAAATGACATGGTGGGACTGTGTATGTGGCTGGCAGGGAAAAGGGGGAAAAAACAGAACCTAAAGATGAAACTGTAAACCATATAAGTGTCACATGGAAATTTTAATGGCTTGGCATGTTTTGGGAGATTATGCTGAGCCTAAGAATGCTTTAATCTCTCTATGACATAAATCTATTGCAACAAAGATTAGCAGAGCAGTATGTAAACAATAACAGTGTAGTGGAATAATCAACAAATATTGTATACATGTCTTCGAGAGACGAGCGATCAGGCTAGACCTGCTCTAAATCAAAATAAACTAGGAAAAGCACAGACAGTCCAAACATCTGCCAACGGCCAAGACTTACCTCTTCATCATTTCCTCTTCCTCTTTTATTTAAAAAAAAACCAAAGGTACAAGCATCACATCGGTACCCTAGGCTGAGGTCAAATTCTTACAGCTTTCTTCATTAATATGTGGGTCATTGGCAGCTACTCAATCTACGGACAACTCTGAGTATCCATACGCATAGTATCATAAAGATGTGAACTGTTTATGGCACGTGTTGTGTTGTTTCCTGTTACGCTATACTAAATGCTATATGCTATACTAAATGTTACCAATTTTTTTCTTTTAAGTTTTAAAACCATAATAATTAGTGTATTTTAAGTGCTCTTATTTTAAAGGATTGCAGTGGTAGTAAGGCAGGTCATACAGGTGTAATGTATTCTGATCTGTTGAAACCAATATACGCTCTGTTCTCCGCGTGGTTACTTTCTTAAACCGATTGTATGACATTTCGAAGTGAAAATAAAACTTTGTAAGCCTCGTTCAGTCCATTATATGTTACATGTTGACTTTCTTCAGGGACTTCAGGGCTGGTGACTGGTTCTGCTCTAACGCTAGCTTTAGCCGCCCTGCTAACATTAGCTTAACATGCTATGTTCCTCAGGTTGATTAAATTTAGAAGTTTTGGATTTAGTTCGTTGTGCCGAATGTTTCCGGGGTTGTTCCTCCACAGCTTATTTTGTCTTTACTGGTGTTACACATTACAAACTTTTTGTTTTCTGGTTTACCTGCGACATGTTTGTGGTGGTGGTAGCTCATACTGGGTGTGCACGTACGGCAAATGCGTATAACCGGCACCCAATTGCCCTGAGAGAGGCTGCTCTGCCGATTTGCGATCACATCGAACTAGATTTATCGGTGCATCTCTACAAACAAACAGACAAACTGACAGACAGACAGTTTAACTGCAAGGATACACTGTTTTATTTTGAAACTCTGTGAGGAGTCCTTGAAGTGTTACTTCCTTCTGGGAGCCATTCAATATTTGTTTTTTGTGCTTAAGTAATTCCATGATCACAACTGTAGGTAAAATCTAACCCCTGCTGTTATGGTATTGTGTTTAAAAGGCCGAAACACTCGATCATGCTGAGGTCAACAACTGATGATGTGGCAGATGCCCATCAAAATGTACAAGGATTACCACCATCTAATCCTATGTTTTCAAACTGATTCATATCAAAGGCAGTCAGAGGCTGACACAAGGGCTGTGTTAATGGAGAAATGAGAAGAGTAATATTCCTGTTTTTAAAGGCATTGCGCTGCTCGGTTTTTGCCTTGCTGAACCGGTGGAGGGCCGGATTCTCTACCATTAACCGTAATGCTATGCAGCCGTTACAAAGCTGATTATCTCAAATTAAGAGGCACTCTGCTGGATCCATTGAGCTCTGGTAGGTGTCAGCGATCTATATAATCTCTATATCCTGATAATCAGCGAGATTGAATAGTTTTTCTTTCTTTCGTTTGTTTCGCTCTCTACTCTTCTCTTATTTCACCCAAAGCACACACCCATTCTTTCTCCTGACAAAACCAAAAAATTCTAGTGATTGGAAACTTTGGAACACACACAACCCCTCAGCAAAGGTTAATAAATGTTATAAACCTGATCTTGATTGAAGAAAAACATGTTCAATGATGTAAAATGAGACAATGCAGTGTGCCTGGACCTTTGAATGAGGTCTATTTCTGTTATTATTGGCTGGGGATTTTTCATGACCTGAGTAGGACACCATATCAGAAATGGAAACTCTGATCCCTCCTGTGGCTGACATGCGTCCTAGTTTGAGTGGGAAAAAAAATGATTTTCATGCTTCAGGTTCTCCTTGAAGACAAACAGCCTATGGGGACATTTTATAGATTTATAGTCGTGCACCACTCAGATTCAAAAGAAAATGTATTTTGAAATGCACCATTTAAACTAGCTATCTCTGGAATACATTCATGCTAAATGATGTGTAGACTCGGAGGACACTGTCCATGAAGGCTCATCAGTTAGGACGCTAGTTACCACAGTTGGTTGAGCCTGTTTCTCAAAATGTTAATCGCAATCAAGACGGGAAATGAGTACAGACCACCAACATGCAGCTGCAGAAACATCTGTCCTAAAAGAACTGCTCCATTAATTTCCATCCACACTTTGGATCTGTGATGCTGTCTCTGCAAAGTGCTAATTGAATGTCCCAGCAATGTCAAAATGCGACGACAGATCTGGGAGCTGTCCATTTTAGATCTGTCATGATCACCTGATCACTAAAGGCTCCTTTGATGATGGGAGACGAGGTAGAGGAAGAGAATGGGCGCAAAGATGGAAGGCGCTCAAGTAAAACTAATGATGGTCTATGAAACACGTAATCTATATTTGATGAATGTTGGCAAAGTGAGATAAATCAAAGATGAAATGTGGGGCATCTGATGAATCCATTAACACAGAGAGAATGGCGGGATTAAGACGCCACGGTAAACATGAACCCTTTTTTTGCCAGCTATTCATTAAATATGTAAACGTTTGCTTCTTAATAATAATAATAATAATACATTTTATTTATAAAGCGCTTTTTCAAGGTACTCAAAGACACTTTACAAAGTTTAAAACAACATAAATAGAAAACAATTGTTAAAGGTTAGAAGAGAAATTTAGTAAAAATGTATTAAAGACAATATTAAAACATTAATCAACGATTAAAAGCTGTTCTAAGAAGGTGGGTTTTGACTTGTGATTTTAAAGTGGACAGAGTGGAGCAGTCTCTGTCGCCCCAGGTCGGGTGCTTGGTCCTGAGAGGTGGTGAGAGGAGATCAGGGTCGGAGTAGCGGAGGCTGCAGCAAGGACTGTGATGGTGGAGCATTCTGGGGTGGGGTATGAGGGGGCCTGGTTGACTTTCGGGGCGGGAGAGAAGAATGTTGTGGTCAATGTTGTCGAAAGTTGCAGTGAGATCGAGGATGATGAGAATGCTGACGTGACCAGAGTCTGAGAAGAGGAGGAGGTTTTTGGTTAATTTGAGGAGGGCTGTTTCAGTGCTGTGTTGTGAGCGGAAACCGGATTGAAACGGTTGGAACAGGTCGTTGGAAGTGAGGTGGGTTTTGAGTTGGGATAAGACAACACGTTCCAGTATTTTTGACAGAAAGGGGAGATTGGAGATGGGCCGGAAGTTTCTCATGATGTCAGGGTTGAGTCCAGGTTTTTTGAGAATAGGGGTGACAGCAGCCAGTTTGAGTGTTTGGGGGACTGAGCCAGAGCTGAGGGAGGAGTTAATGATTCCTGTGATGAGTGGGGAGATGGCTGGGAGACATGTCTTGACAAGGTTGGATGGGATGGGATCCAGAAAACAGGAGTTTTTCATTCCGACCATGAAGTCGGGCAGCTCTGTTTTGGAGACGGGAGAGAAATGAGACAGTGGCTGAGTGGTAAAGGGGGGGGAGACAGAAGGGGGGTTGGAAACGGTGGGAAAGGTGGTGAGGCTGCTGTAGATGGTGTCGATTTTTGTCTGAAAAAATGAAAGGAAGGCGTTGCACTTATTGACGGTGAAGGATTTGGAGGTGTTGTCGCTGGGTTTGAGGAGCTTGTTTATTGTGGAGAAGAGAGCCTTGGGGTTGTTGGAGCCAGAGTGGATGAGGTTTGAGTAGTACATGGACCGGGCTGTGGTGACAGAGGAAATCCAGGTTAAAATCAGTTTGTTTGCTTTTGTTTGACCTCACATTTAAGAGGGACAATTTACATTTAGAAACTGGTGATTGCATACTGTTACATTTTATTTAACAAAAATTGTTTTTGTTAAAACTATTAAAAGTGCATCGTGGACGGTGAATCCTGTCTGTTAAAACAGTCTGAATGTGGAGATGAACCGAGGGAGGTGTTGATGCAGAGGGAGGACAGTCATTGGGAAATAACGCTGGAAACAGTGGCCTGAGAGCAAAATGGATGAGGTGTTTTGGGGGGGGTGTGTGTTGAGTGTAAATAGTCAGTCGCGTGGACCTGACTGTACTGCGTGTTGAATGTTGGCGACTAGCATACCTGAGCCCAGTTTGTTTGGGTGGAAGCCGTCCCTGTTAAAAAGAGACGGACGATTCCAGAACAGGTTAAATTGTCAATAAAAAGCAGCTTGTAAGCCCTACAGGCTGACTGCAGCCAAGTGTGGAGACCGAGGAGTCTGCTGAAGCGGCCGATACCGCGGCCAACTATTTTTCACCTTACAATAATCAGAGGAATCAGAGGTCACGGCAATATACATAGACCTTAACTCGCCATCGCCAAGTTCAACATTACATAATGTGGTTAGTAAAGTCCGTTTTAGGCTTAGGATTGGAGTTGGGGTTCAACTCAAACAGTTGAAGTAAAAAAAGTAATGCAAAGGCACTTTAAATACTTTATGCGAGAAAGTAGGCCCACAACCAAACATTACACCAACATGCTTAAAATTTCAGAAGTAAACGTCATCCTCCTGCCTCCCAGTACATTTTTCCACATCATTTAGGCACCCTGCTTCAGGGATTTGGTCCCATTTAGCCAAAAGAGCTATTCTGATGTTGGCCAATCATACTAGGGGATACAACCTGGTCCCAAATCAATCTAAAGTCGTCAGTAGTTTTCCACTAATGGGACTGTCACTACTACTTCTCCCAAACACCTCTCATATGTGGGGAAAACGTCCTATATTGACGGGAACGTCCCTGATTGAAGCTCTTATTCATGCCCACTTTAAATAGCCATAGTTTTCGTGAAGAGGTTTTAAAGTAGCCACGTTAAGACTAAAACCATCCAAAAGTGCATTCCTTGTTGGGCTGCAACGAATAATCAACGTAATCGTCAAAAATCCATCATCAAATTATTTGTTGACGAATTGAATAGTCTATTAGTTGGTGACGTCATCGGACACTGCCTCAGACACGCGTAATATGAATGAGGTAAACATTAGCGCCATGGCAACACCATCCGGACAGAAAACATCCAAGGTTTGGGAGCATTTCTCCATCAAAACGGTTATAATATGTTGTAAACTGCAAGATTTGCAAAGCTGACTGGTCCTGGGTTGGAGCACGTCAATAATGCTGGAACATTTCAAGCGGGGGAATGTTGGCACTCCAGACGATGGAGACTCGTCTCTGTAAGCTAGTTAGCTAGCTAGCTCAATGTTAAAGGTCAATTACTTAACGCTTGTGTTGGGTTTAACGTGACTTTTAAAATGTACTGAATTGTTAATCACGTCCAAATAACTATGACTAATAAATAACTATATACAAATATGCCCCTACGTTAAAATCTTACACGTTGAATTGCTCATGGAGACGTTTCACATTACTGTCGAAGTGTAGTGCACACCCCTGCATGTGTGCATGTCCAATGTGGGCTGCATCCAACTTGTAAACGATTTAGCCTAATGTGGTTTTTGACTACAGAATGCACAAAACACAGATTTTTCTGTTTATTTTACTAAATTTACATTGATGTTTGATTTGATTCCAGAGAAACTGCTGTATTTTTTATATAAACATTCATTTCTATTATTTATTTATACATTTTATTTTCCTTTCGTATCAGCAGTGATGTGATGCAACGTGAAAGGACTAAATTACAGTTCAGCAAATAAACCAAACAGGTTGCTATACCAGCAGTGTAACAGTCTGTTATAAAAGCAGTGAAGTTTATTCAAAGACATTTTGGAAAGAATAATTCCTCTTTATTTTTTTTTATTGTTAGTTTGCTTGTACCTAAAACAACCTAAAGCAAATTTAGTACGTGTATTTATTTCTATCTTTTCTTAACCTTTATTATCTCGGAGAAAAAAATTATCTGATTTATCGATCAATCGGTCGATTATTCAAACGATTAATTAACTATTCCCCTCTTTTAGTTGTTATATTTGAGACCTGGTTTCAAGGATTTGTTGCAATTAAGACACATCAGCTGGATGTTAAAACCAAGTATCAAGTCAGCCTAAGGGGAAATACATTATTGATTGAAAATTGAAAACCCTTGCTATAAACAAATTGCTGAAAAACATTCATCTTTGGACCTCACATTTTTTTACTGGAAAGCGCTGAAACCAAAAAATTTGCTGCATAAAGTGGAAGTTTTATAACTTTATGCTCAGGGATTAATCTGTTCCTGAAATGATTGAAGGGGTTCCAGGCAAAACCATGCATGATCAAAACTAAACTTTTGTCCATACTGTGCGTGTGAGAGATAAAATGGTCTATTTTAGCTATCATGCAGACAAGACGCTGTTTAATGAGATCCACTTTGTAATTACACGCACCGGCTCTTATGCTAAATTTGATCTGATGTTCGCTTAAATTTATTCTGCTGCTGATTTCTTTTCCTTTATTCCAGTCTAATTCGTGGAACAGCTTGTTCAGCGTCTCATTTCGCCAGGTGTGAAGGTGTGCTAGCTACCGTCATCACAGTCTTTAGTGCTGGAGGACAGGCGCTAATGGGGAGGCTAGTCTGCTGTGTCTGCGAAGCCCTGGTTAAAGGGTTTCCAACTGTTTCATTTCATCTAATTTTCTTTTACCTCTATCTCCCTCACTGTCTTTTACTGTAGTAGAACTATTGCTACCTTTTCTCTCAAACCTCTCAGCAATTTGATTTTAACCCACTCTTTTGCTCTATGCATCGATGTAAGGCGCGATCGATGGTTAATGCAGCGAGATGCAGTGCATGCTGTTTGCTGTCTCTGTGCACTCACTAAGAGATGAATGGTAATCAATGTGAATTGCGTTGGTGGAAAAGCATTTATCATGTCCAACGACTTATCTTCACCACGCACCTGGACGTAAATTCAGTGATGTCATTGTTGCTCCTTATGTCAGCGAGATACTCGATGTTTGAAAACACGGCCAGATGTTAGGAGCCATTACTAGCCTGAGGGCTGTGGTTGATGGCTTTTGAATGAGTTTTCGGCTTTCAGAACACACCGAGGATCAATATCATGTCATCTGCATAGACAAAGTGTAGGATTTATTGTGTGTTTACCATAAATATAAAATAAATATTGATTCACAGATACGGTTTCTGAAACTTCTTCCTGATTATGCATTTAAGGACACTCAATTTTAAGGTTTCACCTGGCCGAGCTGACCATAATTTAGACAACAGAGCCATCCTTAAAGTAATTTATCAAGGCCTACTTCCACAAGCTTTAGCTTTTATACTGTCTATATCATTAAATATTAACTGCATTTATGTTTTGAAAGGATAAGACAACGTTTTATAACTCTAAAGCCTGTTCTCGAAAAGTTTTACAATAAGGAGTAATCTATTTAAATATAATTAAAAAAAACGCTCATATATTAACTTCCTTGACCTCAATTTTCTCAAAAAATACCAGGACAAATGATTTAGGAGTGTGTAAAAAGCCATATCTAGTGTTTCAAAGCTCCGAGCGAGAAGTTTTAGGTAAAATCAACGATGCTTGTACAAATTGCAGTGATGAGCTGTCACTCCACAACCAATCGGAAGTATGATCTTCCATAACATTTGCAATATCATTGTGGTGAAAAATTGTTTATTAATGGCAATTTCCTGTGCCGCACACTTTATTCTACTTAAGTGTATCCTTCCTCACTGTGAGAAATGTCTTTTCAGCAGTACTGCAGGCACTGCTGAAAACACATTTTGCTAACAAAATCAATACATTTTAAAATATTTATACACTTAAATAACAATATTTATCATAATCAATCCATAAAGTTTACAACAGAGGGTAAAGAGGGTGACTCGCGCTATCTTACAGCAGCTTGGTTGATGCTTAACTCAAGTGGCGTAAAATGGTCCGACGTTTTAAACATAGTCCTGCAAACACTGCAGTACCAAAAGTTCAGGAAGTCCCATTATGAAGAAGAGCAGACACTCGTCCAGGGTGTAGCCACATTCTGAAATCCAGCTCTAGAAATGATGAAGCACGGCATACACAACACAAAAGACAAACTGTAGCAATGACGGCCCAGCAGAGGAACAACTTAGTCATGCTGACCTCGGCTGAATGGCAGCCTGGTAAATAAACATGCAGATAGAGTGATATCCCTGTCCTCTGACATTAACAATTAATATATTCACTGTTCAATGTGCTCTCCTGAGAGTTTTAGTTATAAAATTAAGAAATCATTTTACAAAAAATAAAATGTTATTAAGTATAAACGGCACCAATAACCAATTTGTCCTATGCATGTCCATGTATTTCTAACAGCACTTATGGGTTTGTTTTAACTCCCCCCAAAAGAAATATTAAGTCATTACTAGTATTTTAAACTTGCAGTCAATCGTGATTAATCACAGCAAATTATTATTATTATTACTATTATTATCATTACTTTATTGTTATTTTTGTTTTAAATTTCTTTATTGAAACCACTTAAAAGAAGTCAAAATAACCCTGATGATACATGCACTAGAATGTGGACAACAGAAGCCTTTATTTTGAAATGCTGAAAATGTATTATCGCAAATACATTAATACACATGGCAGGTCAAAGCTAAAAAGAACTGTGTAACGTAACAATCTTGAAGGGTATTTTCTGTGTCAGTGTTTTGAGGGGATTAATTGTCCAACCTAATTCTACCCATTCTCAAAAAGTTGAGCATGAACATGTTTTGCCAAGAATCCACATTTCCGGAGCACTTTTAGTCAGACAGATGGAGGCAGCCAAGAATCCATTTTTTTTCTGACAGGTTTACGACTTTTAGCCTTTCCTCTTTGTGCCATTCTGTGACAGCGGTAATTATTAGCTGCTTAGCAGATGTTGAAGATGATTGTGGCTTACATTTGGTTCACAGTCCTCACTAACTAAGAATAATGAATGAATCAATGTTATACTGGTACTCTCTCTCTCACAGTTAAATACTTTTTTGACACTCCGTTTAAGCCAATATTGTGGCTTCTCTACTTTACTATGTAGCAATGAATTACGTTGACTTTTGAAATAGGAACATGACTGTATTCTCAATGTTTTTGGATTATTATGCACAACCACATTTCGAGAATGCTGTTACTTTTATTGGGTATTACGACAAGAAGCCAGGTTACCAATCTAAAAATTTACATTAAGCCTTGAGGGCAGGATTTGCAGTTTGTTGTGCATTGCAAGAAACGTGCAATATCACTAGATGTTTTTTTCACATCTGAGGTAAAAATAATTTAATAGGCTCTTTCTTTTTCTATCTTCTTTTTGTCTCTTACCCTACCTGACGTTCTATGTCTGACTCATTTTTGCCATTACAGATCAGTGATGAAGTCATGTTTTCTAAGTCCAAACACCAGTCCAAGTTCCAGCTGCTCTTCCCTTTCAAAGAATTGGTCTGAAGAATATATCAATCTCCATAAGTCAGTCAAGCAGCCCTCCAGGGCATCTTTCTTCTGAGCAGTTACACCCCAGACACTTGAAGCATGAAGACATTCCAGTCTTCCATCTAAGTTGCATTTAACAGCCCTCATGTGTCTGAAACCATCTTACCTTCAAGTCATGATAATGTTTTCACCTGATATGAATGTACTGAAGAGGCCCCTCTTGATTTGATCTTAAAGAAAAATGAAGGCGAGAACACGGATGTCATCACACATTGGGAACAAAAGGGGAACAGACTGGTGCAGTATGGTCCGGGTCATTAATAGATGCTCATAAAATATGAAAAGTATAGGACTCAAAGTGAAACCGCCGATAATTGAGTTGGAGTCGTGTTTGATGCAGACACCTTTCAGCTCCATTACCTGCTGCCATTACCGCTCGTACGTGTGTGGATCAGTGCTCATGTCTCCAGGCCATCGTTACCACACAGTATAGGTTTTACAAAGGTATTAAGAGATTACTGTGCCAGAATAGATCACATTTTACAAGTTCTTCTGGGAAACTTTTGTTTTCCCACTTCCCATTTTTATTCTCCATTCATTTTCAGGAGAATGATCTTTCTTTGTTTATTTTTCTCTTTCTTTCTAGTTTTATTCATTCACATTGCATGCTATAAAGTTTGGACTTTAAAAACGCTACAATCCATCCATTCTTCCTTTTCTTTTTTGGCTGTTCCCTTTCGGGGTCGCCACAGTTGATCATCTGTTTCCATCCACAGTCTCTGCCAGTACCCTGCTGGCTAACTTTACCAGAGATCGGCCTGGAAGTCAATTTTGTGTTCTGCATTTTATTTGGTATTGGTTTTACGTTGGATGCCTTTCCTGACATAATCATCCCCATTTATCTTTACCGGGGACCGGCACTAGAAGCACACTTGCTTGTGACCCCTTCATGGCTGGGTTACAGTGCCAATGCAAGACAAACAACCATAAATGCTCCCACCAATTCACACCAAGGCCAATTTCAGAGTCAAAATTTCTCCTTATATTGCATGTTGGGCAGTGTACCTGAGTAGAACCCAAGCCAACTCCATTCATGAAGGGGCTAGGTCCACGGTTCCACTGGTGGAATGGAACATAGAAATTTATTGCGGTGAGGCACCTGTGCCATTCCATTTTCGTCTATTTATCAAGGAGATGTCACAGTGGAAGCAGGTCAAGCAGGGAACTCCAAATGTCACTCTCCCCAGAAATACTCTGCAAGGTTCCAAAGTTCCCATGCTAGATAAGATATATAGTCCCTCCAGCTAGTTCTGGGTCCACCCCAGGGTTTCTTCCCAGTTGGATGTGGCTGGAGATCCTCCTGAGGAAAATGTCCTGGAGGCATCTCATCAGATGCCCAAAGCACCTCAACTGGTTCCTTTCAACGCAAAGAGAAGAGATTCTTTTACGAGCTCTACACCTCATAACCCCGCTACAAAGGAAGCTCGATTCAGCCTTACTGCCCCTAATAAAGCAAACTAAATTAGCAGGATATCTGCACCCCTCAAATTTTCTCATATTTTATGGACATTTATTTAAAAAATGTATTGAATAGACCCATATTTGGCCCAGGACTGTGGAGAGAAATGTAATTAGTACATCTCCACTGTGTGGAACAGATTGCCATAGGAACTGATTTTAATGAGGGCTATGGGTGAGTCACAGGTAGGGAGATTGTGATGTGCACTGCCGGATTCACATATAATGCGAGACCCTGTAAGACCTAATGGACCGATCAAGACTCAGAAGCAATTCAGCATAGAGGACAGGAGATGCATCAACTAAATACAGCTGTGGGCTAATGCAGCATCACGTCACCCCATCAGAGACACATCAGGAGGACATGATGATTCATGAGACAGCTCGCGGTCAGCAGAATGACAGGAGACAGCAATGCTAATGCCTTCACTAAACTATCAACATAAGATGCAGATTTTATTTATGTAAACAACGTCTAGGAATGATGATGCCCCGTTTGATTCTGTCCGCAAAACGAAGAAGCATTGCCACATTTTTCCTTTATTATTTACAAAAAGAGGCTTCCTTTGAAAACTTGTTAGGCTTTAATGTAGAAGAAGGAAGAAGAAGGATACCTAGAACCAACGGAAAAAAGGGAGAGGGAGAGTTTTTTCACATACTGGACTCTGAGAAAGTATCACACATTGTTTGACCCTGAGGGTTAGACTGTGCAAATGTGAAGACATGCCAACATGCAGAAAAACGATGCCATCTCCACCCTGCTGCCTTTATTTATGTAAGTTGGAGCACGGAGGCAATATACTAAATTCTACAAAACAACAAATCAATCAATCAGTTGGTTTATTTCTTCCCTTTCCTGTCCTTGTCTTTGCTCTTTGAACATGTTCTTCCCTCTATCTCTGAGCCGGAGTTTGAAGCCAGGCAGTAAGGGTTGGCCTCACAGTGTCTCTGTTCCTAATGGCCTCTTTTCACGGAAGCCAGATGGGCTCTGCAGTATGTGGGCAAATCTTCTGACCGAGATAGTACCAAGATCTGGCCCGACAGGGGGAATAGAGCAGTACAAAACTTTTAAAAATATTAATTTGTTTCTTTTTTAAGATTATGAGTGAATTATTTTAAGTTTTCAAACTTTTATTGGTTAAGTCGACTCACATTCAACACACCGAGTGATGCATGTAATCTGAATCTAGTCAGGTGAATACTTGACATCTTCCTCTGAGCTGCAGACACCAAAGGTGTCACCTGTCAAGGTGGAAAGCCATGTCCCATGTTGACTGTTGCCTTCTACCCTATGCTGAATCCTTTGGATTTATCTCAGATTCACCAGATATGCTAAAACTTCCTGGGAGCTGACAGAGTCCAGAAATACTATCTCAGCTGTTGCATGCAAATTCAGTGTCTTTTCTTGTCTCCCATATATAATGCAATCTCCACACGTCAATAACATGTTTAAGTCCAGAGGCAGGATCTAAACAGCTTATGGGATTCTCTTGAAAGGCGAATATTTCTTTCTTCCCTTGCATTCCTTAGTCACATTGTGCACCAGTTTAACATCTAACAGGTCTCACCCTGCTGAAATGCACAGTTTGCACAAATCATGTTTAAGGAATTTGGGAGAAAATTACTCCCATTTGGGAATATTTTGAGCTAAATAGTGTAAACTAAAATGAGGCTGCTGGTGCATTTCATTTTGACAGCCTGAGAACAAGTAGTGGAGAATGCTTTCTTTAAATTTAGGTTTTACATACTGTACATGTTTTACATGAACTGTTTCATGATTCTCCATAGCTGTTAAGGTTGTACTAGGCTGGACTGGATCACATGCTCAGCTGCTGCACAAAGCCACTTAGCGAGGGATGGTACTGATTAAAGTATGGTCAAGGTCTGAATACCATTGCTGAAGCCATCAGAGCAGGGATTGAGTCAGAAACAAAGTGCTGACTCTCCAGATAGGCCTTTGTCAGACCTGGGTAGCAGCCATAGCTTGAAATAAGAAGATCCACAGGCATCCTGGGTTTTGCACTGAACTGGCATGGACCTATAGAGGCAGCAGCGGTTCCCCAACCATATATCAACCACCACCCTGCAACCTACAACATGTGTCAAAAGTCACAACCCTTTGAGAAGACGATATCCAAATACAAGGGTCTTATCAGTGATTGTCCCCAGGCTGCATAGAGAGTGTGTCTCCCTGTGGAGATTTGATGCAGGGGATTCACAGACCATTCAAGCAAGAGCCTTCAGCAATTTGAGCATGGAATCAGAGCTGACGAGGTGAGTCATCTGCTGCATAACTAATGCAGGCTCAAAAAGCTAGCCATCTGAACAGAAGCTGGGCTCTGATCAGCCACTCTTGCAAACACCTGGCCCTGACCTGATGTTATCTAATGGAACTGTCGATTTGCTGAGGACAGATCACTTAACTGCAATCTGGTGGTCAGACATTGTGACACCCCCTGTTGTGTACCCCACTGCACGTAAGCTGGAGAAGCAGCCAGACTGGCGGAGAACTCCTCCTCACACAACTTTGTGTTTGATTTTGAGTATTGGTTCTATTTTATTTGGTTGATTTTCTGTGAATAAATAACTTTCTTTGTTTAATTTAACCCGTGTGTCCCAGTTTCTGATGCAGTCTAAAAGCTGGGCTGTAATGACTTTTTGAAAAACTGAACCACAGGCCACAAAATCTTGGCAGGTATTGGCGGTTTAAAACACATATAATATTTTTTCAAGTGATGCAAAATCAGTTGTATTGAGATTGATATGGTTTGTTGAGGGGTCCCAGTAGGCTGAGCTGGGACAGATGAGGAGTTAAATGCAGCATACAGTATTGAAAACTGTGATACATGTAAATCTAAAGGATCATCTGTTGCCTTAGATTTCTGAAGTATTTACGATGTTGTCTGTGCAGCGCTGGGTTTTTGTTGCTACACTGTGTCCTGACAGCATCTTTGCATCTGCATTGGATCATCATGAAGGCCCAGCGCTTTCAGCATCGTAACTGTCAAAGTCAACACATAGCGATACCTCTGAGTTCATGAATGGTGAACGTCTCAATGATAAGACAGAGGGCAGAGATAGCTGCCGCTCGTCTGTCTAAAATAGACGCATGGTGTCCATCAACACTCATCTCACTCTTTCTTGCGGCTCCATGAGACTTAATCAATGATAACCGCTGCATTTTTTAAATACATTTTTTTTGTATGTGTTGCTGTTATTGATGATGGGGCCTGTTGTCTGTACCATTCTCAATACCCTTTAAAACGGACTGACTGGAGATCAGCGCTATGCTTGTTTTAGCGGGAAAGGTCCGAGGAAACCCTTTAAAGTCTATAGGGGAAGAGCGTTCAGCACTGTGTCACGGGAGAACTGCAACATTTGAGCATGAGGGGTTGAGATAAAATGAATAAGTATCTGTTTTGACTAAGTTTTCTTTTTTTAATGGAGAACATAAAGTAAAGAATACGTAATGTTGCCCTTGATGATGTGACACAGAGGAAGAAGGCGCAAAAAAAAAGTCTCAGGGGAGCAGAAATAGATGAAGTGGTTGTTAGAATGACTAATTTCCCTCATGAAATCCATCCTGCAAGACCTCCTGGAATAGACTTTATTGCATCTAGCGTTACCATCACACACTGACTATAGATAGATAGCTGTGGAATCCCTTGTAGACCTGACTAGCCTACTTCCGGCTCATCAAAAAATGCAGTTGGAAGTTTTAGCGGATCCTAGCTGTCCCCTGATGGGTTGACCTCCGACCTGCTTGTTTATAACTGAAGGACATGGTGACTTTCCCACTGGGTTAACGTTCTGTAGTTTTTGTCCGTCTGAATAAGACCTTGAAATGTGGTCGTCTTTTTTGGCGTCCTAAAGGGGAAAGAATGGCATTGTTTGTGGATTTATGCTGCTGCTGTTTTCACAGTTAATCCTGATCAGGTTCCCTCCTCTGCCCATGCCTTGTCCTTGAATCTACAGTGTTTGTGAGTTTAAGTTTTTTTTTCTGTCGGTACTGGATTCCTGGCGGCCGGGAATCCCAGCGCTGTCCCAGCGGGGCAGGAGTAGTTCTGTCTGCACTTTCTGTCTGCACTTTCTGCGAGTCTCTGCTCTTTCCGCCGTTTAGCGATCAATTTGTCCTGCATCGTCCGAAAAGACTGACAGGAGAGAAAGGTGAGAGGAAATGGGGGTGGGAGATGGGGGATGGGGGTGTGTGGGTAAAACAAAGAGAGTCACATGTAAACATAGAGCGTCAGGAAGAGTATGAAGGATGGAATAAGGAAAAAATGACATGCCCTTAATGAAAGCAGTCAAAAGTGAATAGCGGAAGTCAGTGATGAATTATTCAAATTTCAAATTTGTGGAACACAAGAAAAAATTGATTGAAATGCGCTGTTTGAAAAATCAAGCCCATTTCATCATCCAACTCCACATTGTCATGAAGTATTTCCAATGTCGACAATTTTCTAATTAAGATTCTATAGGTGCAGATGAACACAGATGTGAGAAAAATGAATGCCGCTGGAGTTTATGTCCACAGTTCACTCACAGACTTCCACTTATAATTCATGCTCATCAACTTTTCTGATTGAAACTCACTAATGTGAGTTTGGTTTTATTATTCCCATTCAGTAATTGTGTTGCCACAGTCGGCCCATCAATTTCAAAAGCCCTGCGTGATGATGATGCCGGAGAGAAAAAGGACCTGCATGCTATATGCTACAATTTACATGAATAAACTAAATTAGATGTTAAAATAAACAAGTGATTGAATGCCTAAAGAGCACATCCATAGAAAATCAGTTGGTGTGTCTTTGTTTTTTTTTTATTCATTTTTAAAGGTTTTAATCAAAGCACAAACCACACCTGATCGATGGATAGATACTGTTTGTAAATGGAAAATGTCCTACGGAGAAAGGTAGATGTGATTGCTTGACTCACCTATGGCCCAGTGTTAAGCCCGAAGGGAAAAAGGAAACAAAAAAACAAAAACAAAATAGGAGTAAGGGGTTACAAGTAAATAAGATAAGATCAGATGAGAAAGCTGTGTGGTCATTATATAGAATATGAATGCTATTCCTGGTCAGTGTGTATAATAATAATAACATTGAAAAAACACAACTATTAAAAACAGGAACCTCAACCAGGTGGAAGCCATGGTGGCAGAGTGGGCGGAGTCTCTGAGGATGGATTGGGTTCTGGAGTCAGGGAGGATAGTTTGGGTTCTGGAGTGTTAGAGGATGGATTGGGTTCTGGAGTCCCTGAGGATGGATTGGGTTCTGGAGTCTCTGAGGATGGATTGGGTTCTGGAGTCTCTGAGGATGGATTGGGTTCCGGAGTCACTGATGATGGATTGGGTTCTGGAGTCTCTGAGGATAGTTTGGGTTCTGGAGTGTTTGAGGATGGATTGGGTTCTGGAGTCCCTGAGGATAGATTGGGTTCTGGAGTTTCTGAGGATGGATTGGGTTCTGGAGTGTTTTTAGGATGGATTGGGTTCTGGAGTCCCTGAGGATGGATTTAGTTCTGGAGTCTTTGAGGATTGATTGGGTTCTGACATTTTTGAGAATGGATTTCGGTTCTGGAAAGGCAGCGGAGTTTGCGGGACTGCCCTCCCTGGAAGACATTAATGATGTCAATATCATGCTTGTTTTCCTCTATTGAAAATCTCACCTCTTCCTTACAGAACCATCACCTTGTTATTGACCTTTGTCACTCGCCGCCATTAAGAGTTTTAAGAGATAGCTGTCCCTTTTTTGTTATTTTAGTCCATGTTCATAAAGTAAAAGAATAGACGGGTGCATTTTATATCATCACATGGGACATCTCTGACAGTAGTGGTTTTTTTGTTTTTAATGAATGAAGCTAGAGGTGAGCAATTGGTTCAAACTACACAGTTATTTGACAAAATGGGCAATTTGAAAGCTTTGATACAAATATTATAGGACAGCTGTTTTTTTTTTATAGTATTTTCACATCAGTACTTAGTTACTATGATTTCTAGGGTGGGGGCAGCACAAATACACAAACGTTTTACAGACTCAGAAAACATCCCTGGATCATTTTCCAGCTCTCTGCTTCCACCTTAAAACTCTGAAATGATCCAGATGCTGCTGGTGTTCTGAATAAACAGCGTAGGCACGTCACACCTCCTGTCGGCAGGATTTCTATCCCTCCTCACACACACACACACACATGCACACACAAATGCACGCACGCACACACACACACACACGCCAAGACCTGCCCTCTGACACACACATTCGTTCCCCCCATATCTTAATGAGGAAGCTCATTATGGACAAACAAGGCACTGCGCCTCTGAATGAGCAACGAGGACGGCTCGTCTGCTCAGCTGAGTCTGGAGCTGCTGGCTGAATATTTTATTGATTTTGCAAGTCCACCGGTTGATCGGTCTTGTGTACTGGTGTCATTAATATAGTGTGCGCCGAACAAAGCCCGTGTCCTATTAGTTCATCATGACGCAGCAAGAGTTAAGTGGCCGCTTAGAGTGCTGTTTGACTCCTCCAGGCGGAAACTGTTTACATTTGAAGTAAGCTGATCTCTGCCGTGTCTGCTCTGCTTACATAGCACTGGAGATAATGTGTGCATGAAAAGACTTCTGATCATTTGACGAACAGGAATGAACCGCAATAGTCTCAGTTGTCTTGCTCAGATATAGAGGGTTTATTTCAGACGGATCTGTTATGACAGTGAAGATCCCAGCATGTTCAGGAGCGAGTCTCATCCTGGAATCTTGCCACTCAGATCAAGCAGGACCATATGCTTACGGGTCAGGATATCTTACATCCTTCAGACTGGACGGTGCTCACCTCATCACCCAGACATAACAAAGGAAATACAACAGTAGCAAGGGGGGCAAAGGTGATATTTTAATATATCTATCCATTATATTATACGAACTCACAATAAAATTTATGGTCTTACCTCTGTGGGTTAACCAGTGATGGTTTGATCAATACACAGTCTTCATCAAAATGAAGGAAGACAGTCTTTCTTTCACTCACCCAAATGTTTCACTCTGTACTGAGCTCTTCAGCTCGTAAGCCAACTCCCATGTTCAGCACACTGAAGAAGATAAGAGAGAGAGAGCAATTCATTCATCATTGCACTCTCTCCCTCTCTCCGTGGCACAGTACAATAATCCACACTCACCATCTCTCTCCTGCCTCTGATCTAAACATCCCACTGCCACACTCATCCTTGTTGATAGAAATCTTGTCATTATACTAATCTCAAGTACTCAAGAGACAAAGTAACTGCAGTGTTTTTTTTTGATGTCTCGCCATCTGATGTCTTTCTTGTCAGAAGGTATTTTTTGCCAAATTATTCTACATTTACATCAAATGTGAAAACTTACTTTATTTCACACACTGCATTTGTTTGATTTTCCCCACAGGATCATGTGAGTTTACTTTAATTCTCGTGTGATCAAAAATCACACAATAAACCTACAATAAAAAAAAAGTGTTACAGTTTAATTCTTATGACTAACGTGTTCGTCAGAAAAGCAAACGCCCCTCTGTCTTAGTTCACAACATCATTTGGTGTCCACACAAGGCCATGATAAGCCGACGATAATCTTCTATTTCCACATCAACGTCCCACTGATGGTTGGACGCCTGACGTTTAGAGAGCCCAACCCTAAAACGCTTTTCCGTCACAGAGTCACGCAAATTTTATGCCCAAGTTTAAAATTTACTGCTGACTAATTTGACTAATGCAAAACTCAATTTATTCCAGTTGCGTGTCGCTAATTGGCGTTTACACGCAGCTTTGCATTGAAATCGTATGTAATCGGCAATGCAGCACGGTTCAGCCATGTCTGCTGATGTCTTTGGGTATCATGTACTATTAATGCAGGCATGCAGTTCTCTATCCTAATAGGCTGTAAGAGACTTCACATAAACTCACTACATGTGCTTTCTATTGGTTTTTGTGAGTGATCGACAATCGATAATGCTGCTCCCACATGGTTTAAACAAAATTAAATATTAAATCATATGGACTACATATAACTTGTAGTCCACGTACAGGACCTGGATTTACTCAGTGTAGAAGCCTGTCTCATTTTATATATATCACCTTTTTAATACATTTTATTTAAACCTAATTGCAATCTGAGGGGGTAATAGCTGGAAATTGCAGAAAATATATTCATTTTTGTGCATTATTTGTATGCTTTTTGAGATCAATATATAAATACTAGTCTGTATTAATGCAGTTTAAAACGAAACTCTGTGTGCTTAACAAGCAGCCTTTTCTCTTCGGGGAGTATGATAATAAATATACAGATTAACAAAAGTGTTAAAACAATCATCTTAGCGTGTTTACTTATTTCTGCAGTTACTTGTGAGTGGTTGCTGCATGACTTTCTCACGCTAAGGCATACTGAAACAGGGTTATATCCAACTAATGAAGTTTCACCTGCTAACATAATTAATTACAGCACTTATCTACCAGACAAAAAAACGGCTCGATGGATTATATTAGAGTGAAACATCTTGCCCCTATATGGCCGACTGGGAAATACATCATGATTATCTGGCAGTTAGAACAACAGAGATGCTCGCAGGCCCGTCACCTCATATCAGCTCATTAGCTGCGAGGCAGCTTGAAAGCTCAGTATCATGAAGGCGGTACCATGTACACTTGTAAAAAGAGAATTGCGTTTGCAATTAGTTATTTTCAGAATCCAATTTGTTTTTATTTAGAACATGGATATAGGATTAAGGACCAGTAACTCCATTCCTACTTCATTTGATATCGCACAAATGATTAGTTAGTGGAACACGAGGATTTGCTCGAGAGGGAGTTATCGGAAACATCACTACAAGTTAAAAATGTTGTTACATTACTCTTTTGTACGGTGAACAGCCATTACATTATAATCACTGACAGCTGATGAATAACAGTAAGTATTAAGTTACAATGGCACTTATCAGAGGGTGGGATATATTAGGCAGCTGGTGAAGATTTTGATGTTGAAGTTTGGGAGGAGTTAAAATGGACATGCATAAGAATCAGAGCAACTTTGGAAAGGGCCAGATCGTGATGGATAGACAAATGGGTCAGAACCGCTGGTATTGATTGGTGTTTCTGGCCCGCAGTGGTTGGTAAAGGGTCAAGAGTCCGCCAAAGTGGTTTCAGTAAGGCCAGAGTCATGGGTGGCCAAAACTCATTGTGCCAGGGGAGCTGAGGCTTGTAAGTGTCGATCTCAGAGAGAAGCCACTGCAGCAAAGATTCATGAAGAAGTTTGCTCTGGCTCATAGAAAAAAAAATATCAGTCCTTTATAATAATACACACCATGTGGTTTTAATGTTATGGGTGGTAATGTATCACCTCAACAAGCAAATTCTCTAACAAACGTGTTTGGTTTTTCCTGATCAGCAATTTGCTTGATGATTACATTTTTATCTGCAAAAGTTATGTGAAATAGTTTCTTCCTTTTTTATGGCAAAATTCAATGGCAGTTTGTTTTCTGTTTTTTGTGAATTTCCTATAAATCCACGAGAATCAAATAGGATTCAAACTGTGTCCAAACAGATCCTGTCGTGATTTAATTTTTATCAAGTTAAGGCGGAACCTCCCATTCAGCTACAGCTCAAACAGGAGGGACAAGTGAATGAAGTAAAAATGATTGTTTATTACAGCAGAAGATGTGTGATAATCAGTCTGTCGGAAAGTCTTTGGTGCTTAGACATTTGGGGTGGTGGCTGATGACCCTGATGAGACGGATGAATTATAAAGTTGGTGAATCTGCATTGAACAGAAAGAATTAAATCACAAAGAGAGAGCAGCAAGACGTTGACGCCGACATCAGAGGTGTGTCATTGTACTTTTGGATAGATGGCCAGTTGATGGGTGCAGCTTATTTATTTTTGAAATCCCCAGACAATGATAGCCAGACTTTGCGACCGAGTATGCAGGAAGGATGTGAGCAACAGGGTGGTTGGAGAAATTGAAGGATGACCCAAGTGTGCCGGGAAAAATCTTCCTGCCTGAGTTTTTCCTTCATTTTTCCCCATCTTTTATACATCTTTGTTGTTTCTTTGAGCTTACAGGAACCCTTCTTCTTCTTTTAGCTTTAACAGCAGACTAGAACACTTGTGAACATTTAGCTCCCACTATCAGGTCTAGAAGAATTTTATTCCTGGTGTTTTTTTGTACTGCATTTAAAAAAAAAGTACTGCCACATTTTCAGAATTTGTCATAGGTTTGGTCGGGAATCATCAATTTGCAGACATCCCAAACCTAATAACCCATAACTCTACACATTTGTCTTTGGAAAGTGGATTGCTTTTACAGTCAATGCACTGCCAGTCAGCTCGAATGCATTGGTCATGTGTGACAGTCAGATTCCAGCTCTAAAGTGAGGTTATGAAGCGTTGGTATGAGTGTACACTTTGTGTTCAGGACCAAAAACCTCAATGGATTCATCTTCTCTTCTTTCTTGAAGTAGTCAAGGTCCCTCAGTATTTTAGTCGCTTCACATTACTCATGCTTTCTTTGGCAGTTGGTTGATTGAGAACATCTTTCACAGCCTCTGTAACACCCTGAAAGCTCTGACAAGACAGCTTGCGAGGTGCAATATTTACAGATTTAATACTTCTAACATTGCCTTGCTTGGCAACCAACAGCAGCTTCGTACGCTTGCAGCTATAGTCAGTCTGTGAAAACGCAATCCACTCCTTTTCTCCCCTCAGGGAAAGAAGCAGCAGCATCTTTATCTCCGACTTGCCGGCACTTTCCTCATTCCTTCACCAAATTACTTCTTCTGCCTTTGTGATTGAGAAGTAAAAGAAAATGATAAGTCTTAAGGCATGAATGTGGAATTTATATAAGCATAAATGTCAGTTTCTTATAGGATCCTTCTGAAAGACGGGGGAAATACTCTTTAGAGTCCTGTGAGGGTTGATAGCAGGAGATAGATGGTGTGGACAAAAATATGAGAGAGTAGCATAAAGCTACTGTTGTCATCATCTGTTATTTTTTTGACATGGCTCATTTAAACCTCTTTGTTTCAGTTCAATAAGTAGCTATATAAAATAACTGCATACTGACAGGAGAGCTGCAAGAGCAGTTAACTGAATATACTCGACTGCACAAAAATGTGCAGAGTGAGGTGAGATGTTTGTCCCTCTTGAAGATTTTCTTTTTAACAGCCTACTACAATTAGACCACATATATATAAACCACAGATATAAACTAGAGGCGCATGCCCCGTACAACCACACCAAGCCTTAGCTACCATGGCTACAAATATCTCATCAGCTTTGAACTATTTCAACGTGTATGAAGAAAACACACTTCCAAATGAATCAAGCTGATGAACATAGCGAGTTTGAAGAATCTAACATTGACAGAGCGGCTAAGGGTGAAACCTGTAGTTTTTATGTATGCTGTCCATTATGTACAGAGCCCCTAAAGTCCCTGAGTAAAGCAACTCATAACATGCAATGGACTGAATGAGGCTTAGAAAGTTCATTTCACTTCGAAATGTCAAAAAATTGGTTAAAGAAACGCAATGTGGGGAGAGCGTAAAATCATTTAAACGAGTCAACACATACACAAAGCTGACTAAAGTTACATAACCAGTGTAATCCATCAATATCAGAAAACTTAAATACGCTACTTATATGGTTTTAAAAAACTTAAAGTGAAAAAACCCCGAATCGGCCAAAATCAGCCGGTCAGACTTTATAAAAATCGGTGTTTGGTGATCTGTATAGAAAATTGCAATCGGTGAATCTCTGATATGAACTGTAAATTTTATCAAGTTGACTTTAGCTACTTAAAATACTTTCGCACTTATGTTGTTTGTTCTGAATGTTTGGACTTTTCAGAACAAACAGGACTAATATTGCAATCTGAGAGAACTAGAACGAGCAGCTGGACCCTATTTTGACCAAATCATGAACCTAACCATGGATTAGAATGTGAAAACACTGCTTTGTCTCAGACTTTTTGACCAATTGCAGGAAGCTACAGCAGGTTACTGGAAAACAAACAGAAGAAGAAAGAAGTTAAAATGAGTCACAGTATCAGGAAGACAAGAAGAGATACAGGAACAGGATATATTCCATTCCATTTTCATCTGCTTATTCGGGGCATGTCACGGTGGCAGCAGGCTAAGAAGGACATTCCAGATGTCCCTCTCCCCAGCAACACTCTCCAGCTTATCCTCAGGAATCCGGATGAATTCCGGGTGTGTGTGTCTTAGTGTGCGTGTGTGTGTGTGAGTGTGTGAGTGTGTGTATACCCATACATAGAATATAAGGTCAAAAATAGGACAAACAATGAAGGTTGCAATGTGAATCTAATTTTCAATGTGAAGACTATAGGGGCCAGGAGATCGAACCACCAACCCTCCAGTTATCAGAGGACTTATTTAATCCTCCAAAAAATTCCACAGCTATCAACTGCAGCAGAAATATTATGCTGCATTTGCTTATAAGGCATCTATATGTGTGTATGTGTGTGTGTGTGTGCGGGGGGGTTATACAGAATTGTGTTATCCAGCTTGACAACCCAACAATGAATTTCAAAGTTACGGTTGGTAAATTCATCCCACACGCATCAAATTAAGCGCAATAATTTCATAGATAACCAGCTGAAAAAGTGAAATGTGAGCACATTGTCTCATTCGGAAGAGTTTTGTCATACTAAACTCTTTTATCAAGCAAGAATGACATTTGGCTTCTCGAATGTGTTTCACCATCAAAGCAAAAGTTGGATTTTTGCCTACACATCTTTATATTTCCTTCTCCGTGATTTTTAAGATATTTTATGCTTTTTTGTTACGCCCGTTTGCTTAAACAAAAACATTTTGATTGAACCCATGTTAGACAACACACACCCTAACGAAGAAGGAAGCATAAGTTTTTCTCTTTTTGTTTCTCAGATGGTTTAGATAACTACACACAAAACATGTCTGAGTCATACTGAAGGAATGGTGATGACGAAATGCGGACTTTTTTTTGAAATACTCAAATGTCTTTTGAAGTAGTCTACAAAGTGAATAATAAAAAATAGCTGAATAAGGCCACATGTTATAACTGCAACCATATCCCAAAAGATTGAAGGGTCAGCAGATTTGTCACTGCGAGCCTTTCAGAGCCAAACCTGTTAATGAAAGGATGAAATCCTTCCTCTATTGAGAAGCTGCTCACTTTTTTTTTAAATATCTCTGTTCCTCTGCTGCCTTAAACCTGTTATGGTAGATAACCATTTTCCTGCAGGTGCGCCCACACCAAGGTGAAAGGGTTAATATTTCTCAATCAACTTTTTCCTCTATCAGTCAGCCTCTGTGCTAAATTGTGATGATTCATCGAACTTCAGTTCTGTTGAACCTTTACCGACGGATTTATGTCATTGATCAATATCCAACTGTCTTCAAACTGCTGATCTAGAAAGACCAAGCTACCTAGAAAGGAGGCTATTGAATATTTGTTGCCTGTATTAAATAGAGCTGCGGAGAATGATTGGTATTGTGGGTCAGCATTTAGTTTGTCAACTACATAACTTCATCAACCACCCTGCGACTATACTCACTACATCATCAAACTTCTAAAATCCAAGCATTTTGAATACATGTGTGCATTCATTTTACTATATTGGTTTTTATAGATAATAATAATAATTTGCCTCATTACATTGTAATTCTGCTTTTGCACCCGCCTAGATTCTATACATATGCCAGGAAAAGTATTCCTTTGCTCCAGTTCTACTATTACCTCATACAATGATATATCCTGGATTCTGAAAATATTCAATCATGGAGTAGAAAGTAAAACAGACCCCATCAGCATCATGGATTTATCTGTATAAATGCTCATTTTGTTTTTGACACCGCCAACATGTTTGAAACAAGTTGAGACAAGCACAAAACTAGACCAGGGAAGTTGTGAAGGCCCAAAAACACCGTGAGGGTATAATGATGGGGTACGGGTGGAGTTTCTTAAAAGGTCGGGAGCTTCTTAAAAGGTCGGGAGCTTCAGGGAGGCGGTAGAAGTGCGCGATGATTATAAACTGATTATATCCCTGACTTTTGGGTAAGGTAATAATAATAACTCTTACTTTATTCATCAAATATTCCTAAACAGTACATACATACAGGACAACATTGTGAAAATTGTTTCTGACTTTGACCCACCCCAGAGGGAGGCCCCTTTGACGCACGCCACGAGAATATTGGGTTCTGGGTCTTCTTTAAGAACACTAGAACATGTAGGCTACTGGCCTCGATCTACCGACCTGCTGAGGCTCCGATTGGGAGACTACTGGACATCCAATTTTCCCATCTTTTTTGGAATCAGGGTTTTGAATACTGAGCTCTTCCTTCTTGAAGACTGGAGATTTAAGGACATATCCAGATTAAAGACGCAGTATAGTGATGCACCTTACACTCAGTCAGATCAAGACGCCATGACCTCATGAAGGTCACTGCTCGGAGACAACGGCTCAACTTATTTTTGCTTAGCTCCACTGTAGTGTCACAAACACATGACCTACTTGAAGTGTTTATTTGTGTGTGTGTGTGTTTGTTTAACTCTAGCAGGGATTCATCATGGGAATGTGCGTCTTTCCTCTTAATTTGAGCAGGGAAGCTCCCCGGAGGCTCTGACGTAAACCTCGTCTCACTTCACAGATGTCTCGGTGCTTCTGTGTTAGTACAACATGACTCTGCAGCACTTGAGGGAATAAAAGTGTCGCCATACTTCCTTCACATTGGATACATCAGTCAACTTATACCAACAATAGTAATCTCCTATTTTTTGTCTTCAATTAAACACAATGATCTCCCTCAGAGGCCTGCTTGAGCTTTGAGTGGGTGTGTGTGTGTGTGTGTGTGTGTGTGTGTGTGTGTGTGTGTGTGTGTGTGTGTGTGTGTCTGCATGTCGATGTTGGTCTAACTACTGCTGTTAGAGTCAATCTTAGATGATGTTTTCATAATCTCTGATTAATATTGCATGCTTCAGCGCACTTTGCTATTAATGTATTCCTGCTCACTTGGACGGTATCAGTGTTGCCCATCTCTCAGGCGGTTCCGCTTGTTATGCTTGTCCCGTGTGTGTTTGTGTGTGTTCAGAGCCCACACACAGCTGATAAGAACTCATTCTTATACCCTGTGTGAGTGGCAGCGAGGAGTCAGCAGAGGGTTTAACTAAAAAAAGGGGACCCCCCCTTTCTTTCTTTATCACATACAGAATTGCATGCAGCAAGTTTTTTGTTCTATTTTTTCTTCAAATCAAATAATTGTTAAGATATGTACATTGAAAATAAAAAATAAAGAAAACCATGCTGTGTAAATGACAGATAAAAGTTTTTAGTGAATATCTGCGTGGAAAAGTTTTGCGCCTTTCGAAATTAAATCCAAAAAACGACCAAATTGTATTAATCACTGTTTTGAGCTGGAATAGACACCCAGACTTGATTACTACCAGTCCCATCTTCAGAAGGAAGTTGGCTCATAGGTCTCACCAGTAAAACACTGTTAAAAATGTAAAGATATTCTGGAAGAGATTAAATATGTTGATATTGGAAGGGTTACAAAGCTTATCTCATATTAAGAGACACATAATATACAAATAAAAAAACATGGCAACAGATGTAAACCTTTCCTGATTGAGACAACCGTCCCAGAATTCCTCCAAGAGTACGGGGAAAAGTCATTCCGGGAGAATATTCTCTGGACTGATGAGTCAAAAAATGGCGTATAGCAGATAGGGGACCTTTTACCTCTGGCATAAACCAAACACAGCATTCTCTGCCAGAAAATTCTGAAGGAGATTTTCAGGTCATCACTCTGTGAGTGGAAGTGGGTCATGCAGCAATGAAAATGACCCCAAGCAGAAGATTAAGTCCTTTGAAGTTTTCGAGTGGTCTGGTCCAGATTTGAACCCCACACAGTTGCTGTGGTGCAAACTGAAAAGATCATTTCATGCTCACAAACCTGCCAATACTGCTGGAGTTAAACAGTTCTGCAGAGAATCGTGGGCCAGAATCCCACCACAATGATGATAGAGACCGATATCCAGTGGCTTTGGAATACGTAAGGTGTCGGATAACATTTTTGTCTAAATAAATAAAATCACCGTTGAAACCTTACATTTTGTGTTTACTCAGGCTGCATTTGTTTTGTGTTAAGTTTTGATTGAGAATCTGGCATAGTTCAATATAAGATACACACAAAAGTACAAAAAATTCTGTATTTATGATCAATTTTATCACCTCCTCCAAGGAGGTTATGTTTTCACTCCTGTGCGCTTTCTTGTTTGTTTGTTTGTTTGTTTGTTTGTGAGCAAGATTACAGAAAAACTACAGAACAGATTTGCATGAAATTTTTGAACATTTTGGTTACATTATGTGTTTCGCAGCAATTAGAATTAAATCTAATAATAAGCCATTTGGAGTACTGACGTTAGATTTGGGCTATTTTGTATAGGGGGAGGTTTGTGCGTTCTGAGTGCTTTTTCTAGTTAACCGTAGATTTGTTTTCTTTTATTTTTTTGTTGTTAAATTCTGCTCTAATGCTCTATTTCCAGTTTGTGCTTTCACTTATGTGGTTAAGAGCTGACTGCCCCATTTACAGAGAGATTACTTAGATTGAAAGAGTAAACAAAGGGAAATATAACAAATATATCTCCATTTAATTTGCATAGATTTTATAAAATGACTTGCTTGCTTCTAGTATTTAAATTTTATAACAAAAAATAACTAGCAGATGTCCTTGTGGTGAAGAGATTAATAGTAAGTTATTCCATTCTTTACAAATGAACTTAACTGAACACATATTGCACGTGTGTTATTGCACATTGGTGCCCTTTAGGGGGAAAACTAGAGACCATTGTTCATCTGGAATCATTTTTGACTTAATCATGTTCTCTCTGCTGGAAGTGATGGGCATTGCTCTGCCACATCATGGCTTAATGCAGAGCTAGCACAAGAACACATCAGTCCTGGGGGACTTGTTCCAAGTTGACACCCCCTGTGGAGCAGCCAGGCATGTTTGGCGGGAGCACAGCAGCGCTGAGATAGACTGGAGCCAACACAGAGGTGGACATAGGCCAGACGGCCCTTAGGGCTGTTTGGGTTCTATGCCACTCAAACGCTAGTCATCGACCACTGACCCACACATTGGATTAGATCACCAAATCTGAAAAGTTTTGTATGTTTTTTTTTGCATGCCGCATTGCTCCTTACTTACTTCTTAAGTTCCACATTCTTGTAATGCGGCTAGGGAATATATGGTTTGGCAAGAGGAGAGTTTTAATTAAGGATTTCCCAAGACTGTCAGCTGGATCCAGATGGAAATTTTGATGAATCAGTATTAAGCTCTGTCCTTTACAACATTACTTTTTACAATGTTTTCCATCACACTGAATGATTCACTCTACTGCTGGAAATCATAACCATGCATTATTCAAGCAGCATTACTGCAGGTGAGCCTTTGGACACATGTACGTGGTGTTTGTGAGCTTCAGTCTGAATGGAGTGTCACTCAATCTCTCAGAACTGATTTTTAGCTATGTTGGGTCAGATGTCACATTTTTATACAATGATTCATTTCTCTTACCTCAACCTGAAATGGCATTTCTTTTTCTGAATAATATGTATTGTTTGAACTCCAGCTGCTCCCGAGCTCCTCCAGTTAGACCCTGTCCTCCTCCAGTATGAAGGCTGACACTCCTATTATTGGTTTTGATGAACTGGGATGTAGGCTGCTGTCTATAGAATGATTCACTCCTCCGCTAAAGACAGAGCTGATGAAGGAGTGTGGAGGTCAACCAACCTTTTTCTTTCTCTTCTGTCCTCTGCCTTGTTGGCTTTTGTAATAGATAGCATGATTGTTAGGTTGACCCTATCAGGTTGAATACATCTTCTTTTTTTTTGTGGAGCCATATATCTATTGTTACAGCTTGTAGATCAGAATAAAACTCAGGATAGCGATTTTTATTCATACTGTACATTGTGACGTTGCTGGAGTGACATATATGAAGGATAGGTCACACCTTGTCGAGAACTAGTGACACACATTTCAAGGTAAGCAGGAGCTGACAAACAGTGCATGGGAACTATGAGGGATAGTGATGGTATCATAATTGACAGATGACATCTTACTGTTTATCCTTTTACATAAATGCATGTCACATTTTATGGGTGCTTGATGATGTAATTTCCTGCCTGTGATTGCAAGCTGAGTGTATACAGCGTTTATTTTGAAATCTAGGAGACACTTTACTGCTTGTCTCATAAGTCGAAGGTTTAATTATTTATTCAAATGCAAATATTCAGAGAGATCACTCAAACAAAGTCTCAATATTGCAATTGTAACACTTCAACTTATCTCTCCACGAGGACAATTTCTGTCATCAAGTATTTTCTCTCCCTTGTGACCCCCCTCCCTCCTTCCCTCCCCCGGTAATCTGTTTGATCAGTTTGATTTGTTCAAACAGAATAGGGCTCTCTGTTTTTTCTCGGCAAACTTTTCACTCAACAGGTGGAGCAACTCAGTGTACTTTTCATTTATTTTTAATGGCAGACCCTCCAGGGTTTGGACTCATGGCCCCGCTTCCTTTTTTCACACTCTGTTCTGTCATTGCCATCCCGTCCTCTGAGATTATCTCTGATGGAGAGGGTAAACAGCATGAAGCTGAGGTCATGCTTTCGTTGAGTATAATTCTCTGACTGCTAATGCTGATGCCATCTCTCAGAGGTCAGGATGTCTCATGTATTCTGTTCCTGTGGAGAGGACAGGGTCCTCTCTGAACTAATGCCTAATGGATATGAGAGTCCCAGGGTTAGGTCACCGGAGGGGTAACCTTTCAACCTCCCACAAAATAACTGATAGATTGGATTTTAATGTCATCTGATGAATTGAATAGAATTTTATTAATATTATCATCTTCTAACCAGGACTGGACCAGCAAAGAAACACACCAAAACACAAAAAAAGTTAGGTCTATGGAATAAAAAAAGGCACTTTATCGAGAAGAAAGAACATGATAATGGTTCTTTGCGATATCAACAGAGAGGTCTGTCAAACTGAAAGGAAACCAAGCAAGATCTCTGACCTCTTATGGGACAAGCACATAATGAGTGTCCTCTCTGAATAGCAAAGGTGGAAATAGTTTTGTTTGAATTGGACAAAAATCCCTTCATGAGGAAGGACTGTTTCGGTGATTTTGGCGTACATTTCATAAAGACAATGCATCTTAAAGGCTTTAATGACCATCTGACCTTTCTCCAACATGAGTTTGACAGTTTTGGAGCTGTCACTTCCTTTGATTTTTTATTATCTTCAAAACTGACACTCTTTGTAAAGATGTCATATATAGGTATGAGCGTTATCTACAGGTATGTTACCCTTGTCTGCCTGAAAGTGTACTCAGATATCCTTAAAAACTGACCCAGAGCATTTAATTTAATTTCACATCGGCTGTTAAGGAAACCCTAAGGTGTGCTTTCGACAATTGTAATACAATTGCAAATTTAGCCATTTTTCAAGTAATTTCGCTCACAATGAAATTTTGATATATGTCCATGTCTCCCCTTAAAATTTTTTTTTTACAGAATTAGATGAAAATTCAGATTATATTCAGACTATATAATGCAAATTTTAGGGCCCTTAAAGACGTACACAACATCTCATAATTGATTTCTTCAATTTTCTTATTATGGACAAACCTTAATTTAGTTGATAGCAGACATTCACCTATGATGGAAGTTAACGTCTATCCACATCTTCACAAATCCAGTTCGTCCAGTCATGGGACCATGTGTTCTTTTACAAAAATGTCTTGTTTGAGATGTATTACCTCCACCACAGAGGTCATACCTTTGCTTGTTTCTTTGTCTGTCTCTCTGTTTGCAGGAGTACTCACCAATTTATAAATAAATTTAGGGGAATGCGCTTAGAGAGAGTGGCTCAAGGAACATCCATTAGATTTTGGTGGTGATCTGAATCAAAACTGATCTGATTTGGCAGAGGTTTGCGCTCTCTGAGTGCCCTCAAGTTTTCCTTCTGTACACTACACTGTTCTACACAATACGTGGTCCTAGAGAAAACGAAATATGGCCTGTAGGAAATGTTTTTAATGTCTCAGATTTATGCAAAAAAAAAACAAAAAGTAGAAAATAAATTTAAGAAAAGGTCCAGTCGTCAGCATATTTTGTTAAGAAAGCAAGAGAGCACTTCAAATCTACAACAAATCAGACATTTTAATATCAGGATGATCTCTAAACATGCTTTTTCCAAGCAAACTAAAGTTTACCATCATCCATATGTTGATCTTGTGCCTATACCTGACCATACTTGAAATTCTAAATCTAAAACCGGACATAAAGATGCATGAAGTTTCAACATAATTAAATTTTTTGCTTTTAAGTTTCTTATATGCTGATCAGCTATGTTCTGTGAGTCCTTGTCTGTGACACTGGTAAACAGACACAGAGGTTTGTCTCTTTCAATATGTGCTCCAGTGAAAATGCCAACTGCAGCAGCTGCCTGTAGTACATGGACTCTGCATGAAGTCAACACTTTAGCCACGCACATACAAACAAAGGTTTCTCTGTGGCCAGTTTCTCTGTGCCAGCACTGAGTACAGAGGCAGGACGGAAGATTTGGTGGCCATAGAGATGTCATACACACATGCTTGCACATGCACACCAAATGTTTTCTATGCATGCCATTCACATTCAGTACATTATATTGAAGCACCTCATAAGCCCACTAGCTGATTTAGGGAGAAGCCAGAACCCCTACCGGGATTTAATCCTTGTGTGTTTGCCAAGCTTGCTGTCAAAGAACGGAGGCAAGTGAGGCTGGAACTGAGACAGGTTCCTTCCCTGGGCAGCCCTGAGCACAGCCTGCTGCTAGATGCTTGCCTTTCTGCCACGGAATGAGGTTTTTCCTCAGGAAGGAGCCGGGCTTTATGAGTACACTGCTGAGCGCTCCAACCTACCAATTAGCCTAGCCTTTCCAAACTCTCTATCCACTGCACTACTTTTATTACACCCTTTTGGATTCGCAACAAGCACTTGCTCATTCAAAGACATAATCAAAGCTCCAGCTTTGTCACATTCCGAAGGGGTTTACACCGGTGGGTTAGAAGCTAGTAGGAAACTATTTCAAGGGTTGCAGGTAAAATAAATGTATGTGCTATGTGCAACTCGTTAAACTAAAATTACTTTCTCAAACTGTTGTGTGATCCAGATGTTTGTATATACTGTATTTTAACATGTCCACTATGTTTAAGCATCGTCCATGCATTCAATATGCTAATAAAATAAGACAATGGAGGAATTCTAGCAGACTTTTTCTGCTTTGATCTTTAAATACCAACATTTCATTATATTAAAGTAAACACAAAGACTTAAATATGAAAAATAAAAGCAGCCATCGTTAATCTTCTTTGAGACTTTTTGCTAACCCGCAATTTGCCGTTTATTTGTCTTTTGACAGCCAACATAACAATTCCTCAACCTCATAGGAATACAATTAGAAGAAAACAAAAACCTCAGAAATTTTCTGGCTAGTTTTAAATGTCAAATTTCACAGCAGCCCTAAAGTCTTAAAATGTTTGATTCCTTTTCTGTATTGAACATTCTCTAATGAGCTTCTGATAGGAGGATGTATTATGTGTCGGTGAAAAAAATCTGTGCTTTGCACTGTTAATTCAGTGGCTTAGTGCTTGGAGAAATTGAACAGTAGGGAAATGGCCTCATGAATGAATTAGTCGTCTGCAACATATTGCTGCCTCAATAAAATAGCATGTATCTCATTTAGACCTTAGATACCATGGAAAACCATATTTGTTTGTCACCATCAGTGCTTCATTTCAGAAGGAGACTCTTCTCTTTCTTTTTCTCACTCTCTTTTTCACTCTCTCTCTCCCTCTCTCTCCCTCTCTCATTCTCTCTCTCTGCAATTGCATTCAAATCATTAAATGCAATGATCATAAGCCTGATCGGAAAGAATGTGAGTGACTGCAATTTACTGTTCTGACAATAATATGTTCTCCCTCTAAGACCTCCTACATCCGGTGGCACACAATGACTGCCAACCTTTGATATAACTTCATTACGGATTTTGCCATGACCACACATAGCTTTTCTCCAACCCATATATATAGACATTGTTAGAATGATGTTCTTCTGAAAAAAAAAATATCATTGACCAAAGCAGAGTGCTGATGCATGATAATTCTTAGAAAGAAACAACAGTATACCTGCACAAACCGTGCAAGTAGATTAATCTTAGTGTCACCAATATGTTAGGTATTTATTTTCAAGTCCTGCGAACATTTTGGCTGTTTTGAAGAGATCAGAGCAAGAGCATGATATTTCTTAGTTAAAGATGTTGGGACAGAATCGGACTTTCAAAAAAGTTGCCATGTTTTACTGTGATGAAAGTATTGAGGGCTACTAAATTACAGAGGGTTGGGGATGGAGTTACATCAGTAGGTAACTAGATGAACTCTGTAGCATTGATGTGTGACTGTGTAAGACAAGAAGGGTTGCAGATAGGATTCCAGATATCCTCGTTAAGACCCATTAATGCTCAGTATTTAAGACAGATATTGATGGAGGTTTGTACTCTGCATTCATTTCATGCGCCAACAGATAGGGGCTATTTGGACGCACTGGAGCAGTACAGCTAGAAATCATTGGGGGTTAAGTAGCTATTAGGATTTTCACACATTGGAATGGACCCAATAGCAAGACTCAGACTCAGGTGATGTTTTAAGGTGGTTTAATTAGACACAGTTGGCAGAATGTAATTCTTGGACTGCAATTTAACAGTATGAGTGACTGGGGAGGTCAGGAGGGAGGCCTTGTAAGACAGGCTGGTCAGAATATCAGGTCTGTTTTTGAGACCAGAATCATGCTCAGCCCACATGGTCAGGTGCAATCACAGCCAAAGGCCTACAGACTAGAGGATAGGAGAGAGAGAGACAGAGTGAGAGGGACAAGCAAAGGAGGAGAGGATGGCACCATAACAGTAACCATAGTTCAGCTAAGACACAACAAGTGAATATGGGCAGGGCAAAGAAGAAACAAGTCTCAGTCCAAAGGCTGGAATGTATTTGATGGCCTCACATACTGACTTCATTGCTACATCATTTCCATTTTCGTCTACATCGCCATTTTTGTCCCTCTTCACGTCCATTTTGTGGATTAAGCTTTGCGGTTGTTGACAGATGTATTCATTTTCAAGAGAGGGAGTCTAAATTAGCCTTTCGTGTGTTTGTATGCAGGAGGCTGAGATCAAATTTTCTTTGCTTACATGGTTGCAGTCTAAATAAAGCCCCCAATCCTTCTCCTTTATGAGTTGTTTCCGCTCTCTTTGCCACTATAAAGCCTTACCAGCAAACAAGTGTCTCATGTAAAAGCACAAACTCTAAACCATAAGAGAGGCCTGCCTGGAGCACTTTTGGCTGCATGCTGTGTTACTCTAAGAAATAGAAATGTCACCGAGCAAGAAAAACAGCAATCATCTGCCCTTGTGCTTTTTTCTGTGGTGTTTTATCAATACCCTCTGAGGTCCAAGAAGCAATGAATAAACAATAGAGGAAGGAAGTATTACATGCACAGCCCAGAGCCTAAACATGTAGGGTGGTGGGCTTCCACATGTCTGGCACCCTTACGTCTGTCCTGCTTCATGGCTGCTTGACAAGTCCCACTTCCTGGACCGGGTTTGCCTGATCAGGGCTGATCACTTACCTATCATCTTCCATTATTAGAAGGGTATGAAACAAACAAAACTTACTAACCTATACTTGACTGATGGGATGAACCAAATACGATATGATAGAGGGAATACTAAAACGATAGAGAGAATAGGATGAGATTAAAGGTGATTGAAGCAGCTTTTGGCTCGCTGATCTGGAGACACTATGTTAATGCTTTATGTTTTCTTCCATCTGGTGTTCATCCTATAGCATCTCCACCTCTCATTTGAACACACCAAACCCCCTTCCACACACACCCTACCCTTCTCCCCCATCCTTTCAGGTACTTTTAAGCTAATGTACCATTTAATGAAATAGATATAAAAAAAAAAAGCATGCATTGTCATCATGTCCTTGGGTGTAGCAGCTTTGTAAGGCGGTGAAACGGTTCATCTGTAGTCGAGGCAGAGGTCCTGTGTGAGATGACTGAACCAAAACATCCCCCGTTTCTTTAACATTTACATCATAAAGCAAAGGTGAAAATGTTCACCTTTGCTTTAAGACAGCATGTCATGTAACCGGATTTTCCCTCTTTCTTTTATGCAAAAAGATTGCTGGTCCCTCTTCTTGCTGTGTTTCTTTGGTGATGTATAGGGGCTCCCGTGGGACAATAGCCGGCACATTATAGTAATAGCTCTTCCTGCCTTTCAGCCTTGTTTGTGGTCCTCCAAACATTACACAATTAGTCCATATTCCACTAAGGTATAGCTCTGAACAGAAGCTTATTCAGTACACAGAATCAGCTGTCATGCATCCTCACTGGGTTCAGATAATGTCGGCTGGGGGTCGTTGGACACATGGGGGCTCAATTAGAGTGAAGACACGTCACAGCCACTGACTGAATCCACAGATAACCTGATGCTAAACAAACAGAAGCCATGAAGCTGCCCATTAAAACAAGTTAAGATCTTGTCCCTGCAGACGGAACATGTTCGTGAGTCAGGTATTACATTAAATCTTCGACTTATTTTCACTTAAATAACACGATTCATCATCTTTAGCTAGTTCCCACCAAACTCTTTTTTCTCTGTGGCTTTAAACAGTGGTGGACAGTAATTAAATACATTTACACAAGTAAGCTACTATACGTATGTATGCATATGAAGTACTTGTACTTCACTTAATTCATTCAATGGGAGACTAATCTACTTTATGCTGCAATTCATTTGCCTGACAGCTGTAAATACTCATTACTTTTCAGATCATAATTTTTCCAGGGATGGACAGTTATGTATTATCGAATTACTCAATTTTACTTCACTAGTTAAATAAAATTGTAAAGTTGAATTTTTATTAAACAGTTCTGATCATTTTCAACTAATTAACAGCAGATAAAGTAGTTAGATTACTTCAATCTTTAACAGTTAAAGCAGCAACATTGACCTCCGCAGTAATCCATCAGTAACATTAATCCTATTTAACAGTGTAACACTGACAAGAACCATTTTACTGCTCGAGGAATACTTTTATTTTGAAAGTATGTAAGTATATTTTGCTGTTAATCATTTTTCTACTTTTATCACAGCATTTACTTTCACGATGGGGTATTAATACTTGTACTCAAGTAAAGGATTTGAATACTTCATCATCCCACCATCGGAAGTGGTGGGATGAGAAAACTTACAGGCGGTGACGACTTCTTGTGTCAAGGCCAACAGTCAATATTCCCAAGCCTGACCTTAAGAATGATGGGATATGACAAACAACTTCAGCTAATTTGTTTACCTATTGTGATCAAGTTGTTCAAGCAAAACATGCTTTTTCACTCAGAGAAACGTTTTACAGAACAGCTGACTGTTGTTCATTAGTGAGAGTGCCTTTACACCTGTAGGTCTCGCTGTATGTGGCTACTCTTGTCACATACAGTACATAATGCACATTCTTTTATACCTAATGCATTATTCATCCCAGAGTGACTGGCTCTGTCTCAGTCGTGACCTTGGTCCCCCTGACTGTAGGACACAAGGCTCATGGGAAATGTGTTGACACTGCTGACGGTTCAGGGTCAGGGGATGGTCTGAGATTTTAGGACAAAAAGAAAAGGTTGGGGAAAGCACAGACACAGTGACAGGTTTGCTATAGACGGCGTTAAGCTTTCTTTGAGCTGCTAGCTTTTATTTTATAGCACACTGTCCTGTTCTAGCATGGGAACCATAAAATAGTTTCTAAGTTTGTTGTTCAAATTGTTTTGACTGTCTTCTCTAAACCTATTTATCGATTTTATCTTACATGAAATCCATAACTGCATAGCTGCTGTCAAAAAATACAGTACTTATATATGGCTATATAAGCTATATATAAATAGAATAGAAAGTAAAGTCTTGCTTCTTCACTGATATTAAAGCTATTTGTCTGCACAAGGCCATGTGTGTTATTAGTAGGACTTCTTGCAGACAGTCGCATTCTTGCGAAAAAATATATCAGTTTAGACTTAAATTCTCAATCCAGACTGTGACAACTTCGACTACATCCCTGACCTCTCCATGTTTATCTGTGGTTTCGCTCATTCCCTCTTGTTTTAGCAGCGGTTTTGGCTCAGCGGGGTGGTGCATCTCAGCCACTTTATGCTGGTCTAACAACCATTGTGGATGCCAGATCTGTCCACTGGTGTCAATTGAAACAGCTCATGGCTAGATTACATCATCCTAAATTTTTAAAGAGTGCAGCTCTTCCCCTGCAGCAATGGTATGTGTATTGGATTAGAGAAAACGCATATAGATGACATGGTACTGACAATACGTGCCAAAACGTAGACTTTTTACATGTGCATGAATGTGTACAGTGACACAAAACTTGATCCCCCCCCTCATCTCCTCAGATAATAGGACTTCCTGTCACTATTCCAAACCCCAGAGGTTCAGGGTTATTTAGAGTGTCACTGTCTCTTTGGATTTTTTTTTAAGTAGAGCTCTTACAGGTGTAAACCTATGCACATATGTGCTTTCCCAGGCTCCTATCTTTTCTCTTCATACACCTTTTTGTTGTTCTTGTGGATGAGATGTGTGTACGTAGCTGTCCTGTCCACTCTAGAGTGTTTTCATGTGGGTTATCATCTAACTGACAGAGAGGTCAGTGCCATCCTCTGAGGGATAGACCGTCAAGTTTATTAAAAACACAGCTGTCAAACTGAATTGTTCTGTGGGTGAGAACGACCTACTCGATGAAATTAATGACACCTGTAATATCATTAAGGTGTCAATGTCTGAATGCAGAAGTGTGCCCGATATTGGTCCGTGTTCTTGTGTGAGCTTCTTTATTGTTCTGGATTTTTAGTGCAATCCCGAATGACGTGCTTGGATAGCCGTGATCAGGTGTGTTCAATAAAACGCCATCCAATCGACCTAACCAACTCTACTGGTTACAGTAAGTATGTGAAACTGCCATAAGACCACTGCATTCATATGTTATGGTGGACCTGCTAGATGTTGTATTACATTATTTAGATGTGTACACCACTTCACTGCTCTCAAATGGTACCAGCCGGAGGAGTTGTGAAAATGGCCTCATGGAGCAATACTGATTCTCATACATGATTTAGCAACAAAGAAAAAGAAAAAGAGACAGATGAGTTGTATACGGCTGTCTTCCAGCTTTGCAACAGCTGACAATTTTATGTGTTTCCCGGGTAATCCCTCCTGTGGCATTTTAATACAAAAGGCAAAGCTGGTGATTGTGCCGTGAACCTTCCTTCCTGTGTTTTGCATATCTGTCCTTAAAAAAGGCACTATTGTTCCTGAGGAAGGAAACATTTGTGATTCTCAGATGTGTCCATGCTGAAGGGATCTGGGAATCTGAATCTGGCATAGCATGACAGTGGATCTCATAAAGAGACAATTTCCCTCTTGAGGCCCCACCAGGGAATGAAAGTTCTGAGAAAAACAGCCTGACACGACTTTGTCATTTTGATACAGGAAGTTCATAAACTCTCTCCTTGAGAGCTCCTGTTGGGTACTGACCCCTGTCTTACTGGAGGCTACCTCTGGATTTTGGATTCATTATTAGCCTATTTACACACTAAGTGTATTTGCAATGGTGTGCTTTGAAAATCCTAATATTGTTGCTTGTGTGTGGAAAGCATTGAGATAAATAAATAGGGACATGCACAATAATGGTCAACATGTTCATCCATATTATTTTGATCAATAATGAGAACATGGTGATGGATCTAATTTATTCATTGATTTATGAAATGTGATGCTCATGGACAGCTCAATTGTTTTGCTCAACCAGAAGTCAATTTCACGCATCTGGACCGCATCCTAGACATTCTGACACAGGCAATACAGTGCAGGGAAAATCTGCAATTGGTCAGGCAGTGGTTTAGGGAGCATTTGATATGCTTAAGAAAAATTACTGTATTCATTCTTCAACCCTATAACATTCAAAACATTGCTCCACAGCAAAACTCCTAGGCAGAAATTCAGTATTGGGTCAAGGGGAGAGGTTTTTCTAATGTTGAAGGACATTATTAATTGTCGTAACTTTGAATCCTAGCTTGGAACTTTGTGGCATGGTATAGGATCCCACTTCCCTCCTCAATTTTACTATACAGTTTATATAATACTGCACTTTGTAAGGACATGATAAATTGAAAAGTGCCATGTGCTGTCCTTGTGTAACCCAGAAGTGGAGGGGTTAACTCTCAGCAGCTCCACTGTGCATGTCCTCCACATAACTAAGATAACTAGAGATGAGTAGCCTTCATGAAAGAAAGGAGAATTAAAGTGGTACAAAGAGAAAATATATAATTTAAATGTAATGGAGAAGGAGACTGGGAGTTATAAGAAACTACCACTCATGTTACTGCCTTTGCTATTTGATGTTAGCTCTCCTTAGCTTAGCTCTTAGCTAAGCTAAGGCTCTGCTAAGAGCTAAGGCTCTGCTAAGAGCCTTCTTTATCTAATACACAACATACTTCACAATATTGTTTTAATTTTTAGACAAAGAATCAACAGGAAAAAGGCTTTTTTTTACCGACTTAAATTTTATTTTT